>JAGWEN010000110.1:25000-267934 GCA_018703685.1 Orius laevigatus
AATGGCGATATTTTACTAAAATCTTAGTCCGTGGCCTCATCTTAAGTGGTTCTTTTCACCAACTCTGAATCACTATGCTGCCTTCAATGTGCTTTCTACAATTTAAGAAATTCCATACGTCAGTGGTTTATTATGTTATCCTTTCCATTAATTTTCTGTTATATTTATTATTTAGTCTCTTTGGAAGGGTGATGCAATGAACCCAGTGACTGTTAAATCGCAAAAAATTAATTATATATTTTTTATAGTATTTTATTTCTTGTTAAGTTATCATTTAACTACTATTTAAGCATTCCATTTCGTACACTTTAAAGAAAAAACACTAATGATCATGGCACATTACACAAACTGAATATATATACAAATATATAAGTAAATATTTATGTGTAATTGAAAAAAATTCAATCAATCTTGTTAATTTATGTTTAGTACAGCTTAAAGCTATTATGTTAATATTTCAATTTATTTAGAACAGTATTCTTTTTTTTTAAAAAAACATTTTTATTTGTCTATATCAAACATATTCTGTTATATTAGGGGGGAAAGATATTATATATGAAAAAAAGAAAAAAAAAAAAAAAAAAGTGTACCTAATTAGAAAGAAATATATAACGACATGTGTACACCATTGTACAATTCAAGTCAAAAATTAAATTGTTAACTTTTAATTCGGTTTTACATTTTTTAAGTTTTTAAAAGACTTTAAAATAATATCTAAATTATATTTATTTGGTAAATATTAAAAAAAAAATCGATTAGTGGGTTGATTATAATGATTTAAATTGTGAAAAATATACGTTTTGTTTACCCTTATGTTTTTCGTGAACTCCTTTTTTCTCATTTTCGTAGCGTAATTTTCCTTCATTTTTAAAATTAAGAGAATTCAAGAAATATGAAGGATTAGATGCTGATTAATGGGTTCCTTTTTGACATTTCTTAGGCTTCACATTTTGGGTTTCATGTATGTATTGATATATAAATTGGGTTTTTTGTCTTTATGATTTTATAAATGTAAAATTGAAATTCAGGTAACTAAAGTGTATTATAGATCTAAATTGAATCAATATATGTAAATAGCTTATTGTTAAATAAGATCTTAATGGACAATTATTGAGATTGTGATATAATTTGAAAGAAACAGAAATATGCTAAATAAAAAATAAATCATCCAATCACTACATCGAAATTATTGCATTTCCTTTTGTTTTTGTTCCATCTTTTGTTTTACCTTGTTCATAATTTGATATTTGGGAGGTTTTTTATTGCAATTCGTCATGGAATAGCAGTTTTTCAGCCAGAAGTATCAAAACCCTAGCCATAAAGGGCCCTGACATAAAAAAGGGTGTCTTGTGTCCTAACAGGATCAAAATCAAGCTAAAAAGGGGTCTATTAGTATATCAGACTATATAGTATGTATCGTGTAAAAAGGGCCCCTAGTGTCCAAAAAGTTTAAAAAATTAAGCTAAATAGGACCTTTTTTTGTCATAAAGGAACGAAATCTGGTTAAAAAGGGCCCCTAATGTCCAAAAAGGATAAAAACCAAGCTTAAGAGTTCTCCTAGAGTCCAAAAAGTATCAAAAATCGAGTTAAAAAGGGCCTTTTTTGTCATAAAGGAACGAAATCTGGTTAAAAAGGGCCTCAAATGTCCAAAAAGGATAAAAGCCAAGCTTAAAAGTTCCCCTAGTGTCCAAAAAGGATAAAAAAAATCAAGCTTAAAAGGGCCTTTTTTGTCATAAAGGAACGAAATCTGGTTAAAAGGGCCCCTTTTGTCCAAAAAAGATCAAAAATCTAGCTAAAAAGGGGCTCCCAGTGTCCCAAAAGGATCAAAAACCAAGCTAAAAAAGGCCTTTTTTGACATAAAAGAACGAAATCTGGTTAAAAGGGCCCCTTTTGTCCAAAAAAGATCAAAAACTTAGCTAAAAAGGGCTCCTAGTGTCTAAAAAGGATTATAAATCAAGCTAAAAAGGGCCCTTTTCCTCACAAAGAAACATAATCTAGTTAAAAGGGCCCCTTTTGTCCAAAAAAGATCAAAAACCTAGCTAAAAAGGGCTCCTTGTGTCCAAAAAGGATCAAAATTCAAGCTAAAAGGGCTCCTAGTGTCTAGCAAAGATTATAAATCAAGCTAAAAAGTTCCCTTTTCGTCACAAAGAAACATAATCTAGTTAAAAGGGCCTCTAGTGTCCAAAAAGGATTTTAAAAAATCAAGCTAAAAAGGGCCTTTTTTTTTTTGTCATAAAGGAACGAAATCTGGTTAAAAAAGGCCCCTAGTGTCCAAAAAGTATCAAAAATCAAGTTAAAAAATCTACCTAAAAGAGCCTTTTTTGTCATAAAGGAACGAAATCTGGTTAAAAAGAGCCCCTTTTGTCCAAAAAGGATAAAAGCCAAACTTAAAAGTTCCCTAGTGTCCCAAAAGGATCAAAAACCAAGCTATAAAAGGCCTTTTTTGACATAAGAGAACGAAATCTGGTTAAAAGGGCCCCTTTTGTCCAAAAAAGATCAAAAACCTAGCTAAAAAGGGGCTCCTAGTGTCCCAAAAGGATCAAAAACCAAGCTAAAAAAGGCCTTTTTTGACATAAGAGAACGAAATCTGGTTAAAAGGGCCCCTTTTGTCCAAAAAAGATCAAAAACCTAGCTAAAAAGGGCTCCTAGTGTCCAAAAAGGATTAAAAAAAATCAAGCTAAAAAGGGCCCTTTTCCTCACAAAGAAACATAATCTAGTTAAAAGGGCCCCTAGTGTCCAAAAAGGATAAAAAAAAATCAAGCTAAAAAGGGCCTTTTTTGTCATGAAGGAACGAAATCTGGTTAAAAAGGGCCCCTAGTGTCCAAAAAGTACAAAAAATTAAGCTAAAAACGACCTTTTTTGTCGTAAAGGAACGAAATCTGGTTTAAAAGGGCCCCTAATGTCCAAAAAAGATAAAAGCCAAGCTTAAAAGTTCCCCTAGTGTCCAAAAAGGATCAAAAACCAAGCTGAGGCCTTTTTTGACGAAAAGGAACGAAATCTGGTTAAAAAGGGCCCCTAATGTCCAAAAAGGATAAAAGCCAAACTTAAAAGTACCAAAAATCAAGTTAAAAAATCTACCTAAAAGGGCCTTTTTTTGTCATAAAGGAACGAAATCTGGTTAAAAAGGGCCCCTAATGTTCAAAAAGGATAAAAAAAATCAAGCTAAAAAGGGCCTTTTTTGTCGTAAAGGAACGAAATCTGGTTGAAAAAGGCCCATAGTGTCCGAAAAAGATTAAAACCAAGCGTTTAGGAGTGGATTAGTCGATTTTAAGCAGAAAAAATAAGCTACAAAAAGTTTTTTCTAAAACTCTCAAATTTTTCTTTGAACCTATTTTCTGTCATAAACCATCCATATTGGACAACAAAAAGCCAATTTTCTGTCACGAATTTCATTGCCTAGAATTCGTGGCTTATTTCAATTTGAATTTCGCGCTTAAAAGAATCGATGGAAGAATCGGTTGGTTGACTTCGATAGATGTGGTCGATAGACGGCGTTGTTATCAGCGGAACCTGAAATTTCCCATGTGACCGTGATCTGTCAGTTTCTCGAAGGCGCTCCGGACATCTCGAACCTTTTCTTTTCATCAAAGTTTTCACTCATCGCCGGCGATGAACAACGTGTTCAGCATGATCGAAGGCGGCCGGCGACCTTTCACTCATCGCCCTTGGATGAGCCGAACCGGAGCTGCGGCACCCGCCGGCGGCAACAACGGCGTCAAAGGCATCATCGCCGGTAATCACAATCACCTATCATCCCATTTCCCATTTTTCATTTTTTTCTTCCTTCCACTCCCTTCAGTGAAAGTTTTATTACTCTTCTCGGCTTCTCCCTCCTGATAAGGAATTTTTGTCTTAAACACCAACTTTCTCTTTTTTTTTTCCATTTATTTGAAAATTCCAGCGATTTTTAACTCGAAGGTAGCGGTCATGGCAGCACAGAATCTACATTTAAAAAAAGATTATAATGATAAAAAAAATTTGAAGGACATGCATTTATCGTAAACGTGTTTTGATAAAATAGCGTTGATTAGAGATGGAGCAGCGTTTGATAGCCTCGTGATGGCATTCAGTTACCTCAAAATTGCCAAGAAATACAAAATGCGATGATTTTAGGGTCATTTTTACATGTCTAGGGAAAAAGAACATGTGATTTTGGGGGAATTTAAAAGAAGGTTTTCCGATTTTCCTCAAATTTTCAGGATAATTAGGGAACTATTTGACTAGATATTCCTGAAAATTTCAGCTTCCTAGGACCACCCTAACATGAGTTTTCCCAGGTGCCCCATCAGCCCTAGTCTACCCGGGGCAGGAAAAAAAAGTTTTTCCCATTTTCCTCAAATTGTTAGGTTAATTAGGGGAAAAAACGATTTTTCATGTCTGAACATGTGATTTTGGGGGAATTTAAATCCAAGGTTGCCTCTAAGCGAGGAATCTTATGGACATGGTGCTTCAGGGATTTTCCCTTCAGGATTGGTTGTTTCTCATTCAAGAGATCGCAGCACTATCACCCCCAAAAAAAGTTTCCTCGTTTTGGTCACTAAAAATGGTCGGAAATTTTTTTTTTAAAAGGGCGTTCTCATTCTTTTGGAAAACTACGTGCTGTTTAGAGAACAGTTTTTCCAAAAAAGTTTTCCTCGGAAAAATAGAAAATTCAATTTTCCACCAAAACTTTATTTTTAAAAAAACAGGTAGCCATCTTGTAGGTTTTGACCATCTGATTCCAAATATGCTAATATTAAGACGATCGGATGGATAGATTCGTCGGTATGAGATTTTTAAGGCTTAGATGCTGCGGGGTGCCGGGGAGTTAAATGAGGTGGGGAGAAAAGATAAACATTTTCCCTTTGCCAAGGTCAGGGTCCTTCAAACCGATTTTTATTTCAAGAAACCATTTGCCTGCTTTATTTTCTACAATGTTATCATTCTGTAATTTTAAATTTTTATCCTTTGCAGACTGACTTTTCTAAAATCTGACTTTTCATAGTAATCAATCGAAAATCCAGGTTGATTATGAGGATTTGGACGAAAATTTGGCTCTTGAAACCTTGATTCTGAGGTTTCTGAAGTTTTTGGAGAAAAATTGGCTCTTAAAATATCGATTTTAAGGTTTTAGATTAAAAGCCTTAAACTATGTTCAGAAAGAAAAGAAAAACTAAATTTTTGGGGAATATTTAAACAAAACAAAAAAAGTTCGATGACCTTGATGGAGTAAGAGTGATGACTGATGAGTCATCTTTGCTTCCCCACAATTTAACTCCCCTTCCCAGCAGCATCTATTCATTAAAAATCTCATACCGACGAATCTATTCTTCCGATCGTCTTAATATTAGCATATTTGAAATCAGCTCGTCAAAACCTACAAGATGACTACCTGTTTTTTCAAAATTTCAGTTTTGGTGGAAAATTGCATTTACTATTTTCCCGAGGAAAATTTTTCCGGAAAAACTGCCCCCTAAACAGCACGTAGTTTTCCAAAAGAATGAGAACGCGCTTTTCAAAAAAAAAAAATCCGACCATTTTTAGTGCCCAAAACGAGGAAATTACTTTTAAGCATCTTCCCTCTCTCCCGCACTCTTGGTAGAATTTTGATGTCGGACCCCCCTTAAGAACGACCCTAACTTCGTTATTTTGGTAGGACCGTTCCGGAATTATGAACACCCAATTATCTGCCAAACTTTTGACTTAACGAAAAATGTGTCCCAAGCAAACCCCCCTTGGATTTTATCAAGGAATCTATTGGTATCAATAAATTTTGAATCCGACGTACAGGGTGCTCCAAAACGACCAGAACTTTGTTATTTTAAATACGAACCCTGTGTTTTGATGATGGAAATCGATTCTATGCTTGATTCCCAGTAACTTTTACTTAAAACATTTCTTTGATATACCTAACGTTCTGTAGTTACCACCATGTAAAGTTGGCACAGTATTCATAATTCGGGAACGCTTGGTCCTATCAAAGTATTGGTCCTGGAGCTTGCCCAGAGACACGAACTTTCTCAAAGGTCTACAGATTTCGGGGGATCCATAAATTTCGGGGGAAATGAATCCATTTTTTCAAACATAACTTGACTTTGGTGATAATTTTATGAAAATTGGACTAATTTCACTCAAACACATTATAATTACCAAATTAGTTAATTAAATAATTAATATTTGGAAAAAAAAATTTTTTCAATCATAACATGAATTTAGTGATAATTTTCTAAAAATGGGACTAAATTCACTTAAACACATTATAATTACCTAATTAGTTAATTAATTAATTAATTAATACAAAAAAACTTTTTTTTAAATCATAACTTGAATTTGGTGATAATTTAATGAAAATAGTACTAATTCCGCTCAAACACATCATAATTACCTATTTAGTTAATTAGTTAATTAATTTTTGGAAAATTTGTTTTCAGTCATAACTTGAATTTGGTGATAATTTTATGAAAATGGGACCAATTTCACTCAAACACATTATAATTACCTAATTAATTAATTAATTAATTAATTAATTAATTAATTAATTAATTAATTAATTACCTAATTAGTTAATGAAATTTAATTGGGATCACGGGAAGATTATTTGGTTAAAATTTGGTGAAGATCGGACCGGTAGAAAGCCCGTAGCACATTTTTGCAAAATTTAGACAGACATATCTCCGCCATTTTGTCGAATTTCAAAAATCGCTCTCGTCACTTTCAAGATAACCACGAAAGGAAGATTGTGTGAAAATTTCGTGAAAATCGGATGAAAATTGTGGCCGTGAAGTGTTCCGGAAAAAAGGCGACGGACGGACGGACGGACGGCCGGCACCACAGACAAAGTCATGTCCGACAAAGATCAAAAGTCAGTTTGACCCTAGGAGGTCTGGAAGACCCTTCCCCAAAAACCCGAATCCGACGGTATCACAATAACTTCTCTTTGAGAAAGTTAAAAAGTGTTCTAAGTAAAAGTTACTGGAAATTAAGCATAGAATCAATTTCTGTTGTCAAAAGATAGGGTTTGCATATAAAATAACGAAGTTAGGGTCGTTCTGGAGCACCCTGTTTGTCGGATCCAAAATTTATTGATACCTATAGATTCCTTGCTAAAATCTAAGGGGGTTTACTTCGATACTTTTTTTTGTCAGGTCAATAGTCTTGGCTGATCCATGATGTCCATTGCTTAGCAATCACAAAAATTGCAAGTCAAGGGAAAAAAAGTAAAATAGCACTTCTTTTTAAATGAAAATAATGTTTTCAATTTGTTGACAATTATATCAGCTTTAAAATGGAGCCTGAACAACGAGTTTCCTCCAGACTTTAACAAGATTTAATAAGAAAATCCTTGATTAATTAGTATTATTGTGAGCAGTAAGGAAAAGCCAATCAAAAATAGTTGACAAACGTAGATTGACTTAAATTGCTTAAATTTTTGCCCTTTTTACCTCGATTTTTGGAGATTAGGGGCTCTTTTGACTACATTTTGTTCCTTTGCCATGATAAAGACCTTATTTAGCTTGATTTTTGATCCTTTTTCGTCACTAGAGGCCCTTTTCACCTTGATTTTTGCCCTTTTTACCTCGATTTTTGGACATTAGGGGCCCTTTTTAACCAGATTTCGTTCCTTTATGACAAAAAAGGTAGTATTTAGCTTAATTTTTTATACTTTTTGGATATTAGGGGCCCTTTTTAACCAGATTTCGTTAATTATGATTAACTTTAGCTTGATTTTTTTAATCCTTTTTGGACATTAGGGGCCCTTTTTAACCATATTTCTTTCCTTTTTGACAAAAAAGGCCCTTTTTAGCTTACCTTTTTATACTTTTTGGACACTAGGGGCCCTTTTTAACCGGATTTCGTTCCTTTATGACAAAAAAGGCCCTTTTTAGCTTGATTTTTTTTATCCTTTTAGGACACTAGGGGAACTTGTAAGCTTGGTTTTTATACTTTTTGGATATTAGGGGCCCTTTTTAACCAGATTTCGTTCCTTTATGACAAAAATAGGCCCTTTTTAGCTTGATTTTTTATCCTTTTTGGACACTAGGGGAACTTTTATTCTTGGCTTTTATCCTTTTTGGACATTAAGGGCCCTTTTTAACCATATTTCTTTCCTTTTTGACAAAAAAAGACCCTTTTTATACTTTTTGGACACTAGGGGCCCTTTTTAACCAGATTTCGTTCCTTTATGGCAAAAAAGGCTCTTTTAGGTAGATTTTTTAACTTGATTTTTGATACTTTTTGGACACTAGGAGCCCTTTTTAACCAGATTTCGTTCCTTTACGTCAAAAAAGGCCCTTTTCACCTTGATTTTTGATCCTTTTTGGACCCTAGAAGCCCTCTTTGCCTCTTATTTTTGAAGATTAGGGGCTCTTTTGACTACATTTTGTCCCAAAAAGGCTTTTTTTAGCTTGATATTTGATCCTTTGTAACTTTCTCAAAGAGAAGTTATTGTAATACCGTCAGATTCGGGTTTTTGGGGAAGGGTCTTCCAGACCCCCCAGGGTCACACTGACTTTTGATCTTTGTCGAACATGACTTTGTCTGTGGTGCCGGCCGTCCGTCGCCTTTTTTTTCCGGAACACTTCACGGCCACAATTTTCATCCGATTTTCACGAAATTTTTACACAATCTTCCTTTCGTGGTTATCTTGAAAGTGACGAGAGCGATTTTTGAAATTCGACAAAATGGCGGAGATATGTCTGTCTAAAGTTTGCAAAAATGTGCTACGGCCTTTCTACCGGTCCGATCTTCACCAAATTTTAACCAAATAATCTTCACGTGATCCCGATTGAATTTCATTAACTAATTAGGTAATTAATTATGTAATTAGGTAATTATGACTAATTAACTCAATTTTCACATTTTCATAAAATTATCACCAAATTCAAGTTATGATTGCAAAAAAAAAATTTATTTTCAAAAACTAATTAATTAACTAATTAGGTAATTATATTGAGTTTGAGTGAAATTAGTCCCATTTTCATAAAATTATCACCAAATTCAAGTTATGATTGAAAAAAAAAAAGTTTTTTTTTCCATTAATTAATTAATTACTAATTAGGTAATTATAATGTGTTTGAGTGAAATTAATCCCATTTTCATAAAATTATCACCAAATGCAAGTTAAGTTAGAAAAAAAGGATTCATTTCCCCCGAAATTTATGGATCCCCCGTAATCTGTAGACCTTTGAGAAAGTTCGTGTCTCTGGGCAAGCTCCAGGACCAATATTTAGCTTGATATTTGATCCTTTTTTTAGTCACTAGGGTTTGTTTTTCAAGGAAAAGTGTGGCTTTAAATCAAGTATTTCAATTTCGCAGGTGGAATCACCGGTGGCCTTGAAATCTGCATAACTTACCCGACCGAGTATGTGAAGACTCAGCTCCAGTTGGACGAGAAAGGTGGCGTCGGGGGTGCGAAGAAATACACCGGTATCATCGACTGCGTTAAAAAAACGGTCAAATCGCACGGAATCTTGGGTCTCTACAGAGGACTCAGTGTTCTCCTTTACGGCTCCATTCCCAAATCCGCTGTCCGCTTCGGCGCCTTCGAAACGTTCAAATCTCGCTTTGTCGACAAAAACGGGAACCTGAGCCCTCAAGGTCGCATCCTCTGCGGACTCGGCGCCGGTGTCAGCGAAGCCATTTTGGCGGTCACACCCATGGAAACGGTCAAAGTTAAATTCATCAACGACCAACGATCAGCGCAACCTAAATATAAAGGATTCTTCCATGGTGTCCGCCACATCATCGCAGAACAAGGTAAACCAAGACAAAAAAATAAACTCAAAAATTACCAATTTATTGCAGGTATCGGAGGTATTTATAAAGGCGTGACTGCAACCATTCTCAAGCAAGGAAGCAATCAAGCCATCAGATTCTATGTCATGGAAACGCTTAAAGATAAATATAAAAAAGGCGATCCTAAGGCTCAAGTTCCCAAATATGTAAGAAAAAGGACCTAAATAGTCCAGTCAATATATACATTGAACAAAAATTAGGGACTTAATGACACTTTTACAGTTTGTTCGGGGCTATGGTGGGATGACTCTTAATTTTTCGAAGTCGAGAAACCTTTAAAATGAGACTAATCCGGACTTGCTAGGACTCGGCGTTCTCCCGTAGCACTTCTTGATGTATGACACTATGTGAAAATATTGGAAATTTTTCAAAGTTCAAAGCCTTACTACATCCAAACTGTTGTAGTCGAGGAACTCGTAGGCCTTCTCGTAAAAGGGGAGGACTTTCAGGTACTTGGGAATCCAGGGCCGTGTAGCTACGTGGTAGCGTGAAAGTCTCCCATTGTGAAGGTCCCGGGTTCGATCCTACGACTGGCCCTGTATTTTTTCCTTAGGTACTACGTTTATTATACAAACCATAAACGATAGCGAAATTTGACTTTTAGTATTCGTCCTTAGTAATTAAATTACCTTTAAAATGAGACTAATCCGGACTTGCTAGGACTTGGCGTTCTCCCGTACTAAAGTGGAAATCAAACCACCGTCAGCCTGACGCTGGCCGTCTGCCTTCTCAACCACTTTCAAATGGCTGACGATGATTTTTATGTCTTCTTATATCAGATATGACCCAAAAATTAGTATTTAAAATTTTAACCATGACAAAATAGGTGCTCCGACGTCCAATTTTGGCACCCTTAAAATCGGCCGCCATCTTTAAAAGGTAACGATTTTTCATGGTATTCTATGACCCTAACTACTTACCAATATTTATTAAGGTTCAAGAACGTTAGTTGAAAGGTGAAAGAAAGAAAAAAAGTGGGAAAAAAAGGAAAAAAGGGAGGTTGGTCTCTGCTCTCCCCTCCGGTGTTCCAGCATGACAAAATTTATGGTCAATAACCATAGAACTGACCCATCAGACGCCAAATTGAACTAATTGAACCTATTAGAGGGCCAAAACCATCTGTTAGAGGGCCTAAGCCATCTGTTTTTTGAAATTCTCAAACTTTGATAGGGCGTATCTCTATAAGCAGTAAGGTTACGAAAAAATTTATTAAGTTATAAATTGTTGAAAATTGTATGCCCTACAATATTGAATAGAGTGTGTTTTGTCATAAAACGCTTTGTTTAGGACTTATAAGCAAAAAACTGAAAATCAGCTTGGTTTTTCGCCCCTCCTGAGGGTAGCACAGGTTTCTCGAGTTGGAAAAATTAAGAGTCATCCCACCATAGCCCCGAACAAACTGTAAAAGTGTCATTAAGTCCCCAATTTCTTCCAGCAGACCCCCTTTTTTTGCTCTGGCGACTGGACTAAAAATCAGATTTAAAAAAAAAAAATTTTTTTCTAGGTTGTCGGTGCATTTGGTGCCATAGCTGGTGCTGCTAGTGTGTTTGGAAACACTCCGATTGACGTTGTGAAAACGAGGATGCAAGGATTGGAAGCTCATAAATACAAGAACACGTGGCACTGCTTCCAAACTATTATGAAGAACGAAGGGCCTCTTGCGTATGTTTAATTTATTTCTTATTTAGGATATTTTAACAATTTCCATCATTCAAGTTGAGGAGCGGAAAGTAGGGTTTTGACAAAAGAAAGTGCACTTAAAACGTTGATTTTGAGATTTTTTGACAAAAAAAAAAAAAATAAAATAAAAATTTGCTCTTAAAACCATGATTTGGAGGTTTTTGACAAAAAATTGCTTGCCAATTTAAAGTTGATTTTGAGGTTTTTTGACGAAAATTAGGCATTTATAAATGTTGAATATGAGGTGTTTGGACGAAATTAGGCATCATAAATGTTGATTTTGAGCTTTTTTTTTTTTTTGACTAAAATTAGGTTTTAATAATGTCGATTTTGAGGTTTTGACGAAAATTTTTCTTTTTGAATGTTGATTTTGAGGTTTTTGTACGAAAATTAGGCTTCATAAATGTTGATTTTGAGGTTTTTGGACGAAAATTAGGCTTCATAAATGTTGATTTCGAGATTTTTTTTTTAACCAAAATTGGGCTTTACAAATTTTGATTTTGAGGTTTTTCACGAAAATTAGGCTTCATAAATGTTGATTTCGAGATTTTTTTTAAACCAAAATTGGGCTTTACAAATTTTGATTTTGAGGTTTTTCACGAAAATTTGGCTTTATAAATGTTGATTTTGAGGTTTTTTTTTGACAAAAATTAGACTTTACAAATCCCTAACCATCCCTAACCATTTGGCTGTTAAATGTTGATTTTGAGCTTTTTGACGAAAATTTGGCTTTTAAATGTTGATTTTGAGGTTTTTGGACCAAAATTAAGCTTTTTAAATGTTGATTTTGAGGTTTTTCGACGAAAATTAGGCTTCATAAATGTTGAGTTTGAGGTTTTTCGACGAAAATTAGGCTTTACGAATGTTGATTTTGAGGTTTTTGACGAAAATTTGGCTTTTAAATGTTGATTTTGAGGTTTTTTGACGAAAATTAGGCTTTACGAATGTTGATTTTGAGGTTTTTGACGAAAATTTGGCTTTTAAATGTTGATTTTGAGGTTTTTTGACGAAAATTAGGCTTCAAACATGTTAATTGAAAATTAGGCTTTAAAAATGTTGATTTTGAGGTTTTTGACGAAAATTTGGCTTGTTGATTTCGAGATTTTTTGACCAAAATTAGGCTTTTTAAATGTTAATTTTGAGGTTTTTGGGTGAAAATTAGTCTTCATAAATGTCGAGTTTGAGGTTTTTGGACGAAAATTAGGCTTTACAAATGTTGATTTTGAGGTTTTTGACGAAAATTTGGCTTTTAAATGTTGAATTTGAGGTTTTTTGACCAAAATTAGGCTTTTTAAATGTTGATTTTGAGGTTTTTTGACGAAAATTAGGCTTTACAAATGTTGATTCTGAGCTTTTTGACGAAAATTTGGCTGTTAAATGTTGATTTTGAGGGGTTTTTTTGACGAAAATTAGGCTTCACACATGTTGATTTCGAGCTTTTTACTTTTTTTTTGACGAAAATTAGGCTTTACAAATGTTGATTTTGAGGTTTTTAAAGAATTTTTGGGGATATTTGCACACAAAAAAAAAATCTTGAGCTTTCCCACACCTCCCTCGGGACAGCTTATGCCCCCCTAGGGGGGCGCGCCTCCAGTTTTGGCCACTGAGCAAAAATAACGCTAAAATAAAACCTGAACCCTCGCGGTCCCGGGCCAGTCCGCCCCTTGTCAGGGAGGGCAGGGGAGGTTATAAGAGAGTAAGGTTAGATGATGAAAGGGTGGGGGAATGGTCGAAGAACCTCAAATTTCCCTGAAAAATTTTGTCATAAGGGTTTCATACCATCTTAGTCACTCAATGCTGTAGTAATCGTTAGTGGGAGATGGAGGAGTATTTGAGGTTTGTGGAGAGGTCTGTGGAACCCTGAATATTGAGAAAGTTCAAGTTGTGGGGTTCCCCCTCAATGTTTTTGTACTATTTTTGGTTGATGCTCCTAGCTTAGAGACCTATTT
The DNA here is from genome assembly GCA_018703685.1 of Orius laevigatus. NCBI lineage: Eukaryota > Metazoa > Arthropoda > Insecta > Hemiptera > Anthocoridae > Orius > Orius laevigatus. The sequence goes on from JAGWEN010000110.1 coordinate 38,404, forward strand.
GTGATCAGGGCGTTCTGGGGACTTTCCTAGTTAATTTTTAAATCTTTATCATTGCGCTTAATTTAATTTTAGGTTTTACAAAGGAACCGTTCCTCGTCTCTCACGTGTATGTCTTGACGTTGCCATCACGTTCATGATTTACGATTCCTTCATGGATCTTTTCAACAAAATCTGGCCGTAAATCAATTTTCCGCTGAATATTTTTCGTTTCTTTTTCGTAGGATATTAACTTAAAATAAAAACAAATCACGGTTAAATATTGAATTTTTATTGAATTTTTGATTTTTCAAAATAACTGATTGAAAATTGTCATTGCTTTTGGTTTCATAATCAAGTTTTTTTCCTTTTTTTTTCTATTTACAATGATCTGAAAATTTTCATCGGTTTTTATGATACCAAAAATAGCATTCGGAAGACTGAATAAATGAACAATATTGTTGAAATTTTTAAAACTAAAAGACATTGTGATCAAATTGATGCAGCCATTTTATACAAAAAAATATTTTAAATAAGTCCTGGTTGCTATTTTAAAAGACATTTTTAGCTATTTTTGTTTAAAAAACTTTTTGATATATTTTTTTTTTCTTGAAAATTTGTACAGAACATATTTTTTATTCGACGGTAAATTTGGCTACTTATTTTTTAAAATTTTGTATGCATTAACATGTAAGTATATAATGGGAAAGAACTTCTTTGGGGGAAGTTTAAAATGTTTACTATTTCATAATGAGCTTCCCTTTCCTCAAGACTCTTGAGCTCTAACCTTCATTTTTTTTAAATTATTTCCATATTTGTAAATATTTTTTATTTTTAATTGAAACCAATTTTTAAAAAACTTGTACATTCCTTATAGAAAAAACTTTTTCTATTCACCAATATCATGTACAAATTGGTTTTAAATTATAAAAATTTCCCTTTTCAAAAGTTTTGTGATAATTATCTGTACATTCCGAACGTTTTATTCCAAATAAACTGTTTTTTATATATAGAAAATTAATAAATTTTGATTTACGATCTATTTTAAATGTTGAGATCTACTTTTAGGTTAAGAGATTCATGGAGTTTGCCACTAGGAAGCAGTGTATGTGCAACTTTTTTTTTCTCTGGTTAGAAGTTAAAATCAGGATTCTGGTGGCGAAAATGGTTTACCAATGATTTCTAGTTGTACTTACGTTTATCAAATAATAGTGGATAAATTTTATTGGCTATTCTATTCTGCGTTAATTCTATGTGATTATTTTTTTGTGCGTAAATAGAACTATTATTTTCTATAAATATTATTACTTGTGTAAAGAAAAAAAATTAATATATTTTGTTAGATTTGAATTTTTTTTTCTCCTTGTCTTTTTGAATTACTATTTTTCTCTCTTGAATCTTGACAAGTTTTCATGAGAGAAGATCGTCTGGTAAACAAATGCTTGCTATTTGCTGAACCATTTAAAGGTCCAGGGGGAAAAAAGATGAAAGTGACCAAAAAGTTATTTTGAAAAAAATGAAGAAACAAAGTTTAATTTCTATTAATTTTGTGATATCCTATAGTAATGCTTGTAACAATCATCTATTTTCCCCCTTACCCCTATCTTATGCAAATTTTTCCCCTTTTGTTGTTCCACCAGACTACTCCCAGATAGCGCTAATATCTCAAAGTGACTTTTATCTTTTTTCCCCCTGGCTCTTTATTTTCTTGCATATTCTATGAAACTCGAAAAAGAATTCAGGGGCGCGGGTGGGTTCTGTCCACCCACCCCGGGCCAGTCCGCCTCTGATTACTATATCCGATTCTACTGTATTCGATACCCGCATGGTCTGATTCCAGCACTGAAGAAAATCAAGGTATGGGTGAAGCGCTCCAAATATCTCATCATATCAATTTATTCACCAATGTGCCAACTACATCGTTTATTAGAACGTGATTGCCAAGCAAGTTAAACAATATAATCATAAACTCAATAAAACAGTGCATTCGTGAATTATGCCCTAGTGAAGAATCAGAATAAAAAACTTGTGATTATAAACGAAAAAGTCCCATTGATCATCTGAAAATCGAAATGTCAATTTGAATCAATTTTTAATTTGAACTGACCACAAGGTATTCTCTTAAAGTTAAAGAAGGGCCCTCAGGGTAGATACGAAGGGTAGGCTCCTTTAAACATCGAGTCATCATCAATCTGAATGATTTTTTGATATTTTCTTCATCATCAGGCCAATTACTAGCATAGATGGAGTTCCTAAAATTATCGTTCTGGAAAGAAATAATAAATGATCGTATAAAAGAAAACATACTGTTTCTGCCAATGCCTCCATTGTAAGACAATATGGTGATAAATAAGCCGTTGTAACCACCAAAACCAAAATAAGTGCAATGACGACAGAAGTTTCAACGTCCTACCAATCAAAAATTAAAAATTTATGAAAAATAAACCTCACTTCTATTAATAGTGTCCTCGTTATAGCTGTAGAAGCGAATAATCCAAAATAGGTCAGAAACATGATTTTTCGATAAATTACTTGTATGGCGTCAAATAACCTAAAACGTTTATGTGAGCACTCACCGACCCTGTCACCCTAGATAGTTGATCTACTTCAGATTTTCACCCGAAAAATCGTCGAAAACCAGAAAATAACTAGATTCTCGACCAGTAATCAAGGTTTTTGACGAACAGGGGCGGATCGGGGGCCGGTGAGGGCTAATTTTTTTTTTTTTTTTTTCTTTTTTTATAAAACTACTAAAATAGGAGCAAAAAAAAGCTGAAAGAGCAAAAAATTCGAGGTACTGAAACATTTCACACGGGCCTGGGCTATTCGAGGGGAAATCGAGTTTTTAAGAGTTAATTTTTCGTCGAAAAACTTCGAAATCGAGGTTCTAAGATGGTTAGGGATGGTTAGGGATGGTAAGAGTTAATTTTTCATCGAAAAACTTCGAAATCTAGGTTTTAAGGGCCCATCCAGCGCCTGTCGCGAGGGCGGGGCGACCCGCATAACACGAGGGTTTTAAAACTTATCCCTCCCCTTCAATTGGCAGGAGGAGCCGGTTCTCTCCGCCCACTTGTCTTTGATTCGTTGAAAAACCCGCGTGATTCAAAATTTGTTGAGATAGTATTTCCATGATAACTAAAGCTTGAGTCATCGGAATTGATTCAAAATTTGCATACTTATGTTCTTTGTTATGTGGAGCGCATTTCACTAAACAATTCTTTAAAAAGTTTTAAAAAAAATTTAAACATTTTTTTTTTACTACAAAGATTTATTTTTATTACAATAAGTTTAGTGGAATGCGCGGAGAAATAAATAAGCTTCATTTTAAAAAAAGTCCGGTCCAGATCGGATCATTTTTCTATGAGCTATCATTGAATAACTGTTTTCACGGCCCCTTAAGAGTTAATTTTTCGTCGAAAAACTTCGAAATCGAGGTTTTAAGAGTTAATTTTTCGTCGAAAAACTTCGAAATCGAGGTTTTAAGAGTTAATTTTTTGTCGAAAAAAAAGTAATTTTTTGTCGAAAAAATTCGAAATCGAGGTTCTAAGAGTTAATTTTTCGTCGAAAAACTTCAAAATCGAGGTTCTAAGAGTTAATTTTTCGTCGAAAAACTTCGAAATCGAGGTTTTAAGAGTTAATTTTTCGTCGAAAAACTTCGAAATCGAGGTTTTAAGAGTTAATTTTTTGTCGAAAAACTTCGAAATCGAGGTTTTAAGAGATAATTTTTCGTCGAAAAACTTTGAAATCGAGGTTTTAAGAGTTAATTTTTCGTCGAAAAACTTCAAAATCGAGGTTTTAAGAGTTAATTTTTTGTCGAAAAAATTCGAAATCGAGGTTCTAAGAGTTAATTTTTCGTCGAAAAACTTCGATATCGAGGTTTTAAGAGTTAATTTTTTGTCGAAAAACTTCGAAATCGAGGTTCTAAGAGTTAATTTTTCATCGAAAAACTTCGAAATCGAGGTTTTAAGAGTTAATTTTTCGTCGAAAAACTTCGAAATCGAGGTTTTAAGAGTTAATTTTTCGTCGAAAAACTTCGAAATCGAGTGTAGCTGGGCTATTCAATAAGTAAAAAAACACGGAAATTGCACTTTAAACGCAGATTCTAAGGTTTTTTGAACAAAAATTTTATCTTAAGGGGGGGTTCGAAAAAATTTTTTCGTCCAGTTAAACGCTACAAGCGGCTACGGTGAGAACCTTTCGGAAGAAATCTGTCGGAAGGAAAAGGAACCAATCGAGCCCTGTGTCAACCCATAGGCCATAAGTTTTCGTTTCGTTTCGAGAGAGAGAGGGCTGCCGGGAGCGAGTGAGAGAGAACTGAGAAGGGCGTTCAAGGTCACAGTTTCACCCTCTTATCGCATTTCGACATCTAAATAATTGTTTCTGAATCCAACTAACCAAGGCCCGTTTTTTCTTCTTCCATCATAGTGTTTTTACAACTTTTTTTTTTTATTTCCAAAAATTGTTTTTAGCTGATTCCCGTAGGAAAGTAGGCTAGGTATTTTTATTTTTTTTATTTTATAATTTTGAATTTATACTCGGTTAAAAAAAATAGTTACCTACATATTTTAGGCTATTAAAATTAAATACAATTTTATAACACAGAAGAGTGTCATCGAGATATCTGATCGAAGACGATTTTTTCTCCCCGACATTGTTCTTATTTTTTTAACAACCTGATTAACCACAAAAAAGTCCTCTACCGAAACCGAGGATTGGAATCTAGAGCGTCTTTAAAGTGATTTTTTCTGCAATATCTCGAAAACCGTTTGTCGTAGGTGAAATAATTTTTAGTACAAAATTAAAGATAATTAAATTTTCTATAATTTTGAGCTAATATGATTTTTTCTAGGACTAAACGTTTCTGAGCTACGAGGTCGCAAAAAAAACCGGGGTTTCTATTTTGACCGCTAAAGGACAGAAGACGTCATTTAATCAAAAAAGTGTACTTAATAAAAATTGTAGAGAATGTAATTATCTTTAAAAATCGACTCTCAAAAAGCAATTAACGATCAATAGGCAGGGGTGGGGGTAAATTTCAAAAAATTTCATTCAAAAATTGAAATTTCAAAACACTTTATAAAAACAAAATTAAAGCGTATTAAATTTGCTATAAATTTGACCTAGTAAGATTTTTTGTAGGACCAAACGTATCTGAGCTACGAGGCGACAGATCCTTGTGGGGTTAAAATTGTGTTTTTTAAATTTACCCCCACCCCTACATGTTGATCGCTAATTGCTTCTCAATAGTTGATTTTAAATGTAAATTGAATTCTCTACGTTTTCTTAGTACGCTTTTTTGATAGGATATTCCTTTCCTTGATTTTTTCCGACTTTTCTAAAATCTGACTTTTTTCTTCGGAAAAACTCGAAAATCCCGCTTTTTTGTCGCCTCGTAGCTCAGGAACGGTTGGTCTTACAAAAAATCTTATTAAATCAAATTTGAAGCAAATTTTTTATGCTTTAATTTTGTTTTTATGAACTTTTTTGAAATTTCAATTTTTGAGGAAAATTTATTTAAATTTAACCCTACCTCTGCCTATCGATCGTTAATTATTGCTTTTTGAGAGTTGGTTTTTAAAGGTAATTAAATTCTCTACAACTTTTATTATGTACACTTTTTTGATTAGATGACGTCTTCTGTCCTTTAGAGGTCAAAATAGAAAATTCCTGTTTTGCGACCTCGTAGCTCAGAAACGCTTGGACCAAAAAAATTTGGTCCTTCGAAAAAATCATATTAGCTCAAAATTATAGAAAATTTAATTATCTTTAATTTTGTACTAAAAATTATTTCACCTACGACTAACGGTTTTCGAGATATTGCAGAAAAAAAAATCACCATAAAAACGCTCTAGACGCCAATCCTCACAGGTTTCGGTAGGGGACTTTTTTTTGGTGGTTAATCAGGGGACTTATCCCAACAAATTTCCGTAGATAAACAAAATACCTTATTTTTTAGGCAGAGATTTTACGCCCCGGCTTAGATTCTCCTATCCCCAGGGGGGTGAGGCATGGGGGCTCTTATAGTACTATGATGTGGAATAAGAGCTAAAATAAAATTTAAAAAAAAATTGACTGGACTATAGAGGGTGAAAGATGTGTTGAACAGCAATCCCAACTTTGATTTTAAAATTGCGGGAATTTCAGGCGCGAGCGGGTGACGGGCGCGGATCAGTTGCCACGCTTTACCCTCCTTTCTAGAGGGTGAAAGAAATATTCTCTACTAAAATAAGCTTTCCTGCCAAATTTCAGCCTGGTCGCATTAGTAGTTTATCCGGTAGTACGTTTTTTCTGCCCCCGGTGGTGATCATTTTTCGAGATCTCCGCCCCCGGTAGTCAGATTTCAAAATTTCCTTCGAGGATCGGTGCAACCAACTAAAATATGCATCCCTGCCAAATTTCAGCCCGGTCGCATCAGTAGTTTGTCTGGAAGTACGCTTTTTCTTTGGTCTAACTAATGAAATCATTTTTTCATTCAATCATTCAAATCGTTTTATCACAATGAATTGGTAAAATATTAGAAAAAAAAAAATCTACCTAATAAAGATTTTATAAGTAAAAAATAGCCTACTTTCCTAGGGAAATCCGCTAAAAAAATAAAAAAAAGAGATGAGGGAAAAACTAAAAATCCCCGTCTCAGTAAAAGGGCAACACTGTTTATAAAAAGAAGGATTCTTATGGGGTGTTCACTTCGCCTCAGCTGTACACGACGCGAGCGCCGTGGGAAAAGGCTGAAGTTTTGAGGACCCCTCTAAAGCGCGCCTTTTATGAAAATCGCATATCGTTCTTGCCAAATCTCCGCTACTGTAATTAATTTTTTTTAGCGAAATTTTGTTTTTGAGTCCATAATCGTGTCCTTCTTATGCAACGCTCCTTAGATTTTTGAAATTTTGATTTTTGCATTTCTAAAAAATAGAAAAAAAGAAGTTATCAAAAAGTTAAGGAGCACTGCAATTGTAGGTCCTAATTCTAGAAAGATTCCAAAAAACCGCGCAAAAAAATTTCAATTACAGCGCCCGCAATTTGGCAAGAACGAAAAAATGGCGATTTGAACCCCCCCTTAAAACCGACAAAAAATTGTCTCTCTAAAGTTGATTTGAGGTTTTTTTTTATACGGAACTTAGGCTTAAGAAATGTTGACTTTGAGGTTTTTGACGAAAATTTGGCTCTTAAAATGCCAATTTTATGGTTTTTGACGAAAATTTTGCTCTTAAAACCTTGATTTTGAGATTTTCGACGAAAAAAGGCTTTTAAAACTTTTATTTTGAGGTTTATGGACGAAAATTGGGCTCTTGAAACCTTGATTTTGAGGTTTTTGACGAAAAATGTCTCTCAAAACTTTGATTTTAGACGAAAATTAGGCTTTACAAATGTTCATTTTGAAGAAAAATTGGCTCTTAAAATGTCAATTTTAAGGTTTTTGACGAAAAAAGGGTCTTAAAACTTTGATTTAATTGGCTCTGTTAATGTCGATTTTAAGGTTTTTGATGAGAAATAGCCTTAAAATATGTTCAGAAAGAAAAGAAAAACACTAACTTTTTGGGGGATATTGAAAAGGGCCGGTCTATGGGATGCGCCCGGTGGGCCGAAAACAGCCGATCCGCCCCTGTTGACGAATGATTTGTATGAACCGTACCGGATAATTTTCTGATGATGCCTAACGCATTGGCGTAGAAAATCCTTTTTTCTGTTTTTTGATGGCTCGAGAAATACTCTTTGTAGTATTAAATAATGAATTTTAATGTGCGATGTAATGGCTGAAAAAATGTCAAGCGTAGTTACACAAGCCAACGTCCCACCCATCATCCCTCCCGCTTGGTTTACATAAAGGAAACAAAATAAGTAAGTGTCTTCGGTGCTTCCTGAAAAAATAAAAGATGGTGAAAATTATTGAGCTCTAGTCCTTAAGAATGTACTAAAGGCTCCCGGTTTTAGCTATCTCCGAACCTGTATCTCCGGTTGTACTCAAAATTTTTCTGTGAAAACTTTTTCATTTTTTTATTTTTTTAAATATAATGGCGATCAACTAGCGTGCTCCTAAAAAATATTTCGCTAGGAGAAAAAATAGAATAACCTTATTCTCCGATTTGCTCCCGAACTTATGAACCGATTTTCGATTTTTTGGTCTCGTTTTTTCTAATATTTTTTGAAGATACTCCTAATGGAGTCGAATTTGACTATTTTTAATTTATACAAGAAATAAAATAAAAAATCTGGAAAAATATTTTTTTGGAGCACATTAGTAGTTCGGCATTTAAAAATCAACGAAATTTAAAAAAAAAAATTGTTAAAAAATTTTGAGTAGAACCGGAGATAATCGGAGAATACTAAAACCGGGGCCTTTAGTACACTCTTAAAAAAGGCTTGTGTTCTGTCTGAGAATGCTAGAAGACTTGCCCGAAGAAGGTAGTTCGATAGGTAGGCCAAAAGCGAAGTGAAAAAGGACAGGTCGTAATATCAATATGCATCCTGTGATTAAAACCATATAATTATGCAATACGATGAATCTCCGTTCGAACGATCTCCCAGTTGACGATCGAAGCTTCGCGAATTCTTCTTCGACATCCCACGGGACGTCCAATTCAGGAACTAGGTCGCAATCTTCCGCGATTCTGGCGATTCGTTCCCTGTAGTAGAGTATCGGCCCAGTTAACGCGTACGCTGTAAGAACGATGATCAAAAATTGGAGGGCGACCATCGGGTTCGTCGGGCCACCGTTTAGAACGCATTCCGTACAGTAAAGCGCAAAAACGCCGATGCCCAAAATAAGGAAGTATGTCCATGCTGAAAGGTTTCCTAAAAAATGTAAATATTTTCATTCACGGCAATGGATGAAGAAAATGTATTTAATCCATCAACTATGCTCAAACTCCCAAATTCTTTCAAAATTTCTCAAAAAATTGTTTATGATTTTGACATTACTAACATTCCATTGGATGATGATGGATGAACAGCCTTGTATGTTAGGGGAAAAACATGGAAACATTTTTTAAAAGTAGTTCGAGACAAGGGCGGACTGGGACCTTAGGGTGTGGGTGGGTTTCCAGTTATGGGGGCGCCCGTGGATGGGGGGGGGGGGCGCAGAAAATTGCTATTTTCTGGAAAACTTAGGAAATAACTTTTTCAATTCTGAAAATTAGGCATTTATAACTGTTGATTTTGAGGTTTTTGAAGAAAATTAGGCATCATAAATGTTGATTTTGTGGGGTTTTTTGACGAAAATTAGGCTCTAAAAATGTTGATTTTGAGGTTTTTGACGAAAATTTGGCTTTTTAAATGTTGATTTTGAAGTTTTAGGATGAAAATTAGGCTTTACATATGTTGATTTTGAGGTTTTTGACGAAAATTTGGCTTTTTAAATGTTGATTTTGAGGTTTTTGGACGAAAATTAGGCTTCATAAATGTTGATTTCGAGGTTTTTTGACGAAAATTTGGGCTTTACAAATGTTGATTTTGAGCTTTTTGACGAAAATTAGGCTTTAAAAATGTTGATTGAGGTTTTTGACGAAAATTTGGGCTTTACAAATGTTGGTTTTGAGGTTTTTGACGAAAATTAGGCTTTAAAAATGTTGATTTTGAGGTTTTTTGACGAAAAGTAGACCTTTTAAATGTTGATTTTGAGGTTTTTGGACGAAAATTAGGCTTCATAAATGTTGATTTCGAGGTTTTTTGACGAAAATTTGGGCTTTACAAATGTTGATTTTGAGCTTTTTGACGAAAATTAGGCTTTAAAAATGTTGATTGAGGTTTTTGACGAAAATTTGGGCTTTACAAATGTTGGTTTTGAGGTTTTTTGACGAAAATTAGGCTTTAAAAATGTTGATTTTGAGGTTTTTTGACGAAAATTAGGCTTTTTAAATGTTGATTTTGAGGTTTTTGGACGAAAATTAGGCTTCATAAATGTTGATTTCGAGGTTTTTTGACGAAAATTCGGGCTTTACAAATGTTGATTTTGAGCTTTTTGACGAAAATTAGGCTTTAAAAATGCCTCAATCAACATTTTTAAAAAGACACTTTTAACACTTAAAAAGAACATCGTCAAAAAGATCAAACGAAAATTAGGCTTTAAAAATGTTGATTGAGGTTTTTGACGAAAATTTGGGCTTTACAAATGTTGGTTTTGAGGTCTTTTGACGAAAATTAGGCTTTAAAAATGTTGATTTTGAGGTTTTTCACGAATTTTTGGGAATATTTGCCAAAAAAAAAAAAATAAATAAATAAATAATAATAATAAAAAAAAATATATATATAAATAAAAATAACCCGGGGGGCGCCGCACAGTGGTTCCAGAGCGACAAAAACTCAATTTTCGAAGGTCAAAACTTTGAATATAGAATATATCCAGACCACTGTCAATAGCCTGTAGCATCACACTGTAAAAGGGTTTTTTAAAATTTTAATTTTGAAAGAGGTTATAAATAGTCAAAGTTGGAAATCAGCCGAAACGCTGATATTGGGGGTATTATGAAAAAAATTAAAATTTCACTTATGAATTGGTAAAATTGAATTAATTTTTCATTAATAGAGCCTAGTTACTATCTTTGAAGATGACTTTTTACTGTTCAGGCCAAATATAAAAAAATTAAAATTATGAGATAAGTCAATATGCAGGTATTTCGAGTTTTTTATGTAAATTGTTGATTCAAAAAAAGCTCCGGCAGACTCCGGTCTAAAACTTACCATTTTCTCTTCGATATTATACCATGAAAATGTGGTAAAAATTTCAGCTGCTCCTACTTGCTCTTGCGGTAGCTACATAATTTTTTCTAAGGCCCCCACCAATTCTTTAGTCGCTCTTTGGTTCATTTCAATATGTGAGTAATCAAATCATTAGAATCTACGAATTCCCTGTTGAATCCATTCTGACAAAATTTTGACATCATTTTCAACACATCCTTTGCAAATAATGGCTCCTTCAAAATTTTTTTTCATTCTAAAATATATTCTAAAATTTTTCATATTAAAATAGTTCAGACCTCATACTTTGACGTCGTTCGGAATTGGTTTTATTTAAAAAAAGTAAACAATTTTTAACAAATCTAATGTATTTTTTAATCCTGAATCGAATGAGACCAGTGGCAGGTTGATAGGATGATCCGTTCTAGAGATATTGAGTTTTTGCCGCTTTTTGGGCATTTGGGACCACTGTGCGCCGCCTCTATGTATTCCGGGCCAGTCCGCCCCTGGTTCCAGAGAGGGAACTTCTTCCATAGTCTATTTTTTTGACTTAACAAAATTACCACTAGTCTTACCCCTTATGTCCTTGAGTCCAAGCATTCTATATTGAAGACCGCATAATTTTACAGCGGTCTGCATCGTCGAAAGGGCTTTTTAACATTGAAAGGAGTTTCTGGTTTCATAATTATATTGTAATCGTCGTGCAAAATTCATAAGCGCGTGGGTGATTTTTAAAAGTGGACACCTACATTTTGATTTATTTAAGGGTACAATTACACTCCGAGCAATTTTTTTAAGCAATTATAAAAAATCGAAATAATATTGCATCGGGTCGTATTTATTATAAATTATGATCGAATCGACATTACTAGGTACAGTAAAAAAAACTTCGTTATAACGATTTCCTGGTGGTAACGCTCTTTTTCCCTGGTCCACCTCCCTGGGGGTATATTTCCAAAGGAATACATAATAAGAATATAGCGCTTCGATGGAAGAATATTTTTTTTTTCTTCGTATTTTGTCATTTCACACATAGGATTAGACAAAAAAAAAAAGTGATGTCGAGTGCAATTTTTCGAAAACGAAATTAAGATATAATATCTCATAATGGATTCTGAGAAAGTGGAGATTCAATTTCCACGAATTCAGAAGTCGTTAGCTTCGCAGTCTTTAACCTCACGCAGAGGTGTGAACATATAAATGGTCTTTTTTTACTTTTCCAGGTACATCGCTCTCCACCAACCACTGACCGTTCATCATTTTCTTTAAGTTCAAAGACACAATTTTTAAGGTTTTCTCCGTTTATCCCTTGACGATAAGTTGATAATAAAACGTCATATGGGTGGAGGTCAAAAAAAAGGAGATTCAATTGGATTCGCCGAGCTTTCGATATATTTTTATATCATCATCAGGGCCTACAAGAGTTAACTTATCAGACTACATTATGTACATTTATAACATTGCTTACAGTACATCCTAGGTGATTAACCATGAATATGGTTATAATATGACCACTCCTCTTCCTTCAGGATCAAAATCGATAATTGATAGAGGTAGACATTTACATTTTAAACGGTTACAAATATCGTTTTCTCTGGTTCCAAGAATGGCTCTGCTCCAAGAAATCATGCAAAGCATTTTTTGAAGTCGACTCCTCTTTCGCTCTTCTAGAAAAAGCTGGAGAACATAATCATGAGCCAGAATCGCAAAAGACTATAAACCGTCAAAAATTACGAAACTCTGTCAAAAAAGAAGGCTACCTCAGATTTAACTGTAGAGCCCAAAAAACTTCTGGCTCGAGAGTTAACAGACGCGGGGGACATGGAAACTTTCGATGTGAATGACTCGCGCTGTTTACCGTATTCGACGAAAGATCTGGCCTAAGCTTCCTCCGTCATTACCTGAGTTGCACGAGGCACTGGAGAATATGCAACCAGAAATTTTTTTTACTAACGCTGGTGAAAATTTCCTTCTCGTCAACGATAGCATTGCGAATGTAGTGGGATTTTCAACTGAGAGAAAAGGAGGGTACTACAGGTCTTTGTTTCCGAAACCAGTCGACAATGCCCTTTGGTTTAAGGTCGTAGGAAAGCCAAAAGCTTTCTACTCCACCGTAGCGAGGTTTAGGACAAATCATGGGCTCTGGGGGAAGTATCTCTACAAAATGAGGATGCGGGACACTCCTAACTGCGCAACGTGCGATGTCGTAGAAGACCCCACACATGTGCTATTGGAGTGCCCGGAGTACGAAGCGCCGAGAGAGGAACTACTCCGATCTCTCGATGAAGAGAGGATTCTTGAAAGGCCCCTAGATGAGAGAAGGGGGCTTCTCCCTCCAGAATTGTTTGTTTCTCATTCAAGAGATCGCAGCACTATCACCCCCAAAATTAGTTTCCTCGTTTTGGGCACTAAAAATGTTCGGAAATTTTTTTTGAAAAGAGCGTTGTCATTCTTTCGGAAAACTACGCACTGTTTAGAAAGCGGTTTTCCCGGAAAATTTTTCCTCGGAAAAATAGGAAATGCAATTTTGCACCAAAACTTTATTTTTAAAAAACAGGTAGTCATCTTGTAGTTTTTGACGAGCTGATTCCAAATATGCTAATATTAAGACGATCGGATGGATAGATTCGTCGGTACGAGATTTTTAAATATTAGATGCTGCGGGGTTCCGGGGAGTTCAATGAGGGGGGCGGGGAGAAAAGATAAATTTTCCCTTTGTCAAGGTCAGGATTCTTCAAACCGGTTTTTATTTCAAGAAACCATTTGCTTGCTTTATTTTCTACAATGTTATAATTCTGTAATTTTAAATTTTTATCCTTGGCAGACTGACTTTTCTAAAATCTGACTTTTTCATCGGTAAAAATCGAAAATCCAGCGTTTTTGTCGCCTCGTGGATCAGAAACGTTTGGTCCTACAAAAAATCTCAGTAGATCAAATTTGTAGCAAACTTAATAATCTTTAGTTTTGTTTTTATAAAATTTTCTGAAATCTACGAACGCGAGTTTACAATTGTTGATTTTGAGTTTTTTGACGAAAATATGGCTCTTAAAACTTTGATTTTGAGGATTTTGGACAAAAATTGGGCATTACAAATGTTGATATTGAGGTTTTTGTCGAAAATTGGGCTCTTAAAACCTTGATTTTGAGATTTTGTACGAAAAAAGGCTCTTTAAACTTTGATTTTGAGGTTTTTGGACGAAAATTGGGCTTTACACATGTTCATTTTGAGGTTTTTGGACAATAATTTGGCTTTTAAAATGTGATTTTAAGGTTTTAGGTGAAAAACAGCCTTAAAATATGTTCAGAAAGAAAAGAAAAACTAAATTTTTGGGGAATATTGAAAATCATGAGTCTTTTTTGGTTTTGACTAAATATTATGAAATGGAAAAAAAAAATCTACCTAACAATCTCACAATAGAGAGAAAAAAATTAAGCCGTTTGAAAAGTTCGTGACCTTGAAGGAGTGAGAGTGATGTGTCATCTTTACTTCCCCAAAATAAAACTCCCCTTCCCCGCACCATCTAATCCTTAAAAATCTCGTACCGACGAATCTATTCATCCGATCTTCTTAATATTAGCATATTTGAAATCAGCTCATCAAAACCTACAAGATGACTACCTGTTTTTTTCAAAATTTCTGTTTTTGTGGAAAATTGGATTTTCTATTTTCCAGAGGAAAATTTTTCCGGAAAAACTGCCCCCTAAACAGTACGTAGTTTTCCAAAAGAATGAGAACGCGCTTTTCAAAAAAAATTTCCGACCATTTTTAGTGCCCAAAACGAGGAAACTACTTTTGGGCATCTTCCCTCTCTCTCGCACACTTGGTAGAATTTTGATGTCGGATCCCCCTTAAGTTTGAAAGCGATTGGATGAACGGTTTGCGAGATTCGCAAGTTAGGCCCTAAGTAAAGTACCAAAACCGCTGGTCCGATTTCAGCCGTTAACGAACTCATAAATTCTATTAGTTTAAAAGCCCTAAATACCGAATTTCATGGTCGTCAAATAAAAATTACTCATGTTATCGTGCGAATATATACATTGTATACATAAATACATACATACATACATACTGTTACGGACAGTTTGAGTGAAGGTGATTAGTTTAATTGATTTCTAAGAACGTTTTTTTGGTGTGAGGAACACGATTCTGAAGTCAATTTCTCGATAAAAAAATTTTATCACCTCCTTTTCTTACAAAATTCTACATATTGGCGGAATTCTGCTAATGTCCTCTGTGGCTCTAAATTAAATCTGATATCGGAGGAAAAATTCAAACTAGCATTGAGTGTGTGAAACTGAGTGTGAAAAAACGATCAAAAATCTGGGTTGTAAGTATGCATAAAATGCCTCATTAAGAGAAATCTCTTCTCGGCGGGAACCTTCAGAATTTGGAGAACTCGCCGGTGGGCATGCATGCGCAATCGCGAGTTACACTTAAGAAACGCTGTGAAGGAACGAGGATTGTGATCGATGGACGTGAGGAAGGCGAGAGTGTTAGAGGCGAAAAAGCGTCTTTTCCAGATAGTCGAGAGTGCACGTTTTCTCGGCATTCCGGACCATAAACTTGTCGCCCTCCCGTCCGCCTCCGCTTTGTGC
The DNA here is from genome assembly GCA_018703685.1 of Orius laevigatus. Lineage (NCBI taxonomy): Eukaryota > Metazoa > Arthropoda > Insecta > Hemiptera > Anthocoridae > Orius > Orius laevigatus. Next base: position 53,650 of record JAGWEN010000110.1, read on the forward strand.
CCGAAAACGAGAAACTTCGTTTTTTTCCTCTCGATGAGCACCGCAGTCGCGGCGATATTGACGTTTGCCTCCTACACCGGCCTCCACCCAGCACCCAAGCACCGATTTTGCCGTCATAATACTCCACCGCAGGTCAGAAAGGCTGAGAAATCATTCCTTTTCATTTGACTTTTTAAAAATTAAATATATGTATTTGCCGGTATCAATTTTCGATTCGAATGTACAGGGCTCCCCAGGTGATCAGGGTATGTATTAAGGGGGTAGTAATGATGGCGACATTCGGAGAATAGATAGATGGATAGTTTATTCCTTGTGAGTTTGGCTTACAAAGTTAATTGAAGACATGAAAATAAAAATTAACCTTCTGGATACTTAAAAATTAATATAAAAATACCTGCAGATTCTCAAGAGAAGAAAGAGTGAAAAAAGTATACAAGTGTCAACATTCGAAGAATAAGGATAGTATACAGAATATCGTAATGGTATCTCTAGTATTATTCAGGGCTGTATTCAGTTTCTGGTGGTAGTAGTCTTCCCATTCAGGATCATATTCAGAGGATCAAGGTTGTATTCAAAGGGAGGTGATCAGGGTATTCAGATTCTGGTAATCACGGTATCCAGAGGGTATTTAGAGGGTGGTAATCAGGGTATTCAGAAGGCCGTAATCAGGGTACTCAGAAAGTGGTGATCAGGCTATTCAGAGTATCAGACTTCAGAGAGGTATTCAAAGTATCAGGGTTGTATTCGGAGTATCATGGTGGTATTCAGAGTATCATGGTGGTATTCAGAGTATCATGGTGGTATTCAGAGTATCATGGTGGTATGCAGAGTACCATGGTGGTATTCAGAGTATCATGGTGGTATTCAGAGTATCATGGTGGTATTCAGAGTAGAGCATCATGGTGGTATTCAGAGTAGAGTATGATGGTGGTATTCAGAGTATCATGGTAGTATGCAGAGTATCATGTTGGTATTCAGAGTAGAGTATGATGGTATGCAGAGTATTATGGTGGTATTCAGAGTAGAGTATCATGGTGGTATTCAGAGTAGAGTATCATGGTGGTATTCAGAGTATCATGGTGGTATTCAGAGTAGAGTATCATGGTGGTATTCAGAGTAGAGTATCATGGTGGTATTCAGAGTAGAGTATCATGGTGGTATTCAGAGTAGAGTATCATGGTGGTATTCAGAGTAGAGTATCATGGTGGTATTCAGAGTAGAGTATCATGGTGGTATTCAGAGTAGAGTATCATGGTGGTATTCAGAGTAGAGTATCATGGTGGTATTCAGAGTAGACCATCATGGTGAGATTCAGAGTAGAGTATCATGGTGGTATTAGTAGAGTATCATGGTGGTATTCAGAGTAGAGTATCATGGTGGTATTCAGAGTAGAGTATCATGGTGGTATTCAGAGTAGAGCATCATGGTGAGATTCAGAGTAGAGCATCATGGTGAGATTCAGAGTAGAGTATCATGGTGGTATTCAGAGTAGAGTATCATGGTGGTATTCAGAGTAGAGTATCATGGTGGTATTCAGAGTAGAGTATCATGGTGGTATTCAGAGTAGAGTATCATGGTGGTATTCAGAGTAGAGCATCATGGTGAGATTCAGAGTAGAGTATCATGGTGGTATTCAGAGTAGAGTATCATGGTGGTATTCAGAGTAGAGTATCATGGTGGTATTCAGAGTAGAGTATCATGGTGGTATTCAGAGTAGAGTATCATGGTGGTATTCAGAGTAGAGTATCATGGTGGTATTCAGAGTAGAGTATCATGGTGGTATTCAGAGTAGAGTATCATGGTGGTATTCAGAGTAGAGTATCATGGTGGTATTCAGAGTAGAGTATCATGGTGGTATTCAGAGTAGAGTATCATGGTGGTATTCAGAGTAGAGTATCATGGTGGTATTCAGAGTAGAGTATCATGGTGGTATTCAGAGTAGAGTATCATGGTGGTATTCAGAGTAGACCATCATGGTGAGATTCAGAGTAGAGTATCATGGTGGTATTAGTAGAGTATCATGGTGGTATTCAGAGTAGAGTATCATGGTGGTATTCAGAGTAGAGTATCATGGTGGTATTCAGAGTAGAGCATCATGGTGAGATTCAGAGTAGAGCATCATGGTGGTATTCAGAGTAGAGTATCATGGTGGTATTCAGAGTAGAGTATCATGGTGGTATTCAGAGTAGAGTATCATGGTGGTATTCAGAGTAGAGTATCATGGTGGTATTCAGAGTAGAGCATCATGGTGAGATTCAGAGTAGAGTATCATGGTGGTATTCAGAGTAGAGTATCATGGTGGTATTCAGAGTAGAGTATCATGGTGGTATTCAGAGTAGAGTATCATGGTGGTATTCAGAGTAGAGTATCATGGTGGTATTCAGAGTAGAGTATCATGGTGGTATTCAGAGTAGAGTATCATGGTGGTATTCAGAGTAGAGTATCATGGTGGTATTCAGAGTAGAGTATCATGGTGGTATTAGTAGAGTATCATGGTGGTATTCAGAGTAGAGTATCATGGTGGTATTCAGAGTAGAGTATCATGGTGGTATTCAGAGTAGAGTATCATGGTGGTATTCAGAGTAGAGTATCATGGTGGTATTCAGAGTAGAGTATCATGGTGGTATTAGTAGAGTATCATGGTGGTATTCAGAGTAGAGTATCATGGTGGTATTCAGAGTAGAGTATCATGGTGGTATTCAGAGTAGAGCATCATGGTGAGATTCAGAGTAGAGCATCATGGTGGTATTCAGAGTAGAGTATCATGGTGGTATTCAGAGTAGAGTATCATGGTGGTATTCAGAGTAGAGTATCATGGTGGTATTCAGAGTAGAGTATCATGGTGGTATTCAGAGTAGAGCATCATGGTGAGATTCAGAGTAGAGTATCATGGTGGTATTCAGAGTAGAGTATCATGGTGGTATTCAGAGTAGAGTATCATGGTGGTATTCAGAGTAGAGTATCATGGTGGTATTCAGAGTAGAGTATCATGGTGGTATTCAGAGTAGAGTATCATGGTGGTATTCAGAGTAGAGTATCATGGTGGTATTCAGAGTAGAGTATCATGGTGGTATTCAGAGTAGAGTATCATGGTGGTATTCAGAGTAGAGTATCATGGTGGTATTAGTAGAGTATCATGGTGGTATTCAGAGTAGAGTATCATGGTGGTATTCAGAGTAGAGTATCATGGTGGTATTCAGAGTAGAGTATCATGGTGGTATTCAGAGTAGAGTATCATGGTGGTATTCAGAGTAGAGTATCATGGTGGTATTAGTAGAGTATCATGGTGGTATTCAGAGTAGAGTATCATGGTGGTATTCAGAGTAGAGTATCATGGTGGTATTCAGAGTAGAGCATCATGGTGAGATTCAGAGTAGAGCATCATGGTGGTATTCAGAGTAGAGTATCATGGTGGTATTCAGAGTAGAGTATCATGGTGGTATTCAGAGTAGAGTATCATGGTGGTATTCAGAGTAGAGTATCATGGTGGTATTCAGAGTAGAGCATCATGGTGAGATTCAGAGTAGAGTATCATGGTGGTATTCAGAGTAGAGTATCATGGTGGTATTCAGAGTAGAGTATCATGGTGGTATTCAGAGTAGAGTATCATGGTGGTATTCAGAGTAGAGTATCATGGTGGTATTCAGAGTAGAGTATCATGGTGGTATTCAGAGTAGAGTATCATGGTGGTATTCAGAGTAGAGTATCATGGTGGTATTCAGAGTAGAGTATCATGGTGGTATTCAGAGTAGAGTATCATGGTGGTATTCAGAGTAGAGTATCATGGTGGTATTCAGAGTAGAGTATCATGGTGGTATTCAGAGTAGAGTATCATGGTAGTATTCAGAGTATCATGGTGGTATGCAGAGTATCAGAGTGGTATTCAGAGTATCATGGTGGTATTCAGAGTATCAGGGTGGTATTGAGAGGGTGGTAATCTGGGTACTCAGGAATCAGAATGATATTCAGAGGATCATGGTGGTAGTCACGACTATTCAAAGGGTGGTAATCAGTGCATTCCAATTTTGGCCAGAATCTTTGTGATGCTGTACAAATGTATAAGTTCTCGAATCATTATATTTTTGTGTCTTTCAGATCAGCCAAACAACATGATATTTAACCGATTCAATCATGACTGCTCAGAGAGCTAAGCAACTGAGCCGCAACTTTTACAGAACCATAAAGGGGACCGCTGCCATTCATCATAGGGTAAAATATCAAATACATAATATAAAATACAATTTGGTAACTTTTTTATTTTTTTCTAGAACACCGATTTCATCGAAAACCTTGCTTTATGAGTCAGGAATAATTGTTGGTTTCGAAGCTAAGGCCTCTTCCGCTCGATTGAAATGGCCTATAAAAAGGAAAATGTCAAATAAAATTGTTGCTTTTAAAGCTCTTTTCATAATGAATCGACATGTAAAATAACTTCATGTACACTTCCCTCACTCTTCCTTCACCTCCCCACTCTCCCATCATCTCCCTCAATCTCCCACCACCTCCCTCACTTTCCTATCACTCTGACTCTCCCATCACCTCCCTTACTCTCCCTCACTCTCCCAACACCTCCCTTACTCTCCCATCACATCCGGATTAATAAAATATGTACTTTTATGGACCCAAGTTTCATCCCCTGGGCGCAAATTCACTTTATTTTTGCTGAAATGTATTCTGAAGCCAACAGAGGTCGCAGAAGTGGGCTATAGACCGAGTGCGCAGCCAATGGGTTAAACCACGATGATTTTATTGCAACGAAGGATTATATAAACCATTTTTATTTAATTTTTTATTTACACAATTAAAATAACTAATACAAGATCTGTAAAGAATATGCCTTAGATAGTTAATACTTAATATTTCTTTTAATACATCTCTAACATATTTTTTTGACAAGTAAACGCATAAAAAAAAGGGGACGTTTCTAATTTATTGACCAGAGAAAAAAAACGTACTACCGGACAAACTACTGATGTGACTGAGCTGAAATTTGGCAGGGAAGCTTATTTTGGTAGCACCGATCCTCAAAGGAAATTTTCAAATCGGACCATCTCCCGGTAGTCTGAAAATAAGCTTCCCTGCCAAATTTCAGCTCAGTCACATCAGTAGTTTGTCCGGTAGTACGTTTTTCTCTGGTAAATTAGGTAGACCCAAAAAAAAAAAGTGACTACATATAAACAAAATAAGGCCACATTTTATACTGAAAATTGCTGCAAATGGAAAAACCAACAACCTTAATATTATTGAGTAGTACCTTTTTTGTCAGAAAATAAATTTAGAATTTTTTAAACATGGGAAGGCCTAAAAATCCCGAAAGTTTTTGAGATTTCACAGATTACGACTAGAAATTCGACATATCACAAAAGAAATTTTCAAACTGAGGAGTGTAATCACATCTTGTATCCAAGTATAAGGTACATTTTATGCACTATATGTAATACCATTTAATATAAATGAAAGTTTATACATATTTTTATATATTTTTTATAACTTTTTAATTTTTGCAGTCTCACTATAATTTTATGAGCTTGCAACAAGAACCCTTCGGGTAAAATTATTTGTGATATGCTTTAGTGTAGACCTCGTAAGAAAATATTAAGGTGTCCTAAAAATACCGTGGATAATCAGGTATGTTAACATAATATAAACGCAGAAAAATTAAAAGAGGACAAAAAATGAAAAACATGGATCTACATGATAGATTTTTTTCTAATTCACAACATTTATTTTAAAATCCAAATATTTAACACAAAAAAGAGGCATTGTGCGGTTCTTTTTGTGATTTTAGGGAAACGGAAGACCAAAAATGAGTGGAAGTGGAGCGTCAAAATTATAAGTGAATTTTAATGGAAGCATCAATTATTTTTTAGTTCAGAAAAACTAATAGTTTACAAATTCCAAATACAAACTCGAGAGTACATATTATGGTGGTAGCACTGGGGGTGTAAACTCATATCTTTCGTCAGCCTTAAAGTTTACATCAGGGGCTACCACCATCCCTTACAAAAGGGTGTTAAATATTCTATTTTAGAAAGTGAAAAATAAAGTTTGGAAAATAGTTCTCGCTGAAGCAAAAGCTGTGTATTTTGTTTATTTTCTTATATATTAATTTATTTTTCGTTTGCAATTTCATAGGATTCATTTTGCAGCCTTTGGATTTTATTTCAAACTTGCCTTTCACTTAAAAAAATATACGTTTCTATTTTCTTTTTAAAACTAAAAGCTTATAAAAATAGCAAATTGTTGATTTAAACTCAAAATATAAAGTTTTACACAAAAAACACACAACAGACAATAAATTTGAAAAACAAAACAAAATATATACTAATGAGTAATGAATGATATCAATAAATAAATTTTTATCCATACAATTTTTTTCAATTTTGGGCCTATATTTTTTGTTTGCACTATGCCTGGCGAACTAAACAAAAAGCCTCCTAATTTCTAATCAGACACGTATAATTTTTAAAACAAATTTAAGAAAAATAAATTAGTAATCGCTATAATAGAATTTTTTGACTAGCATAAACAGGATTATGAAAAAACAGTCCAGCGAAATGGGAGAATCGTACGGTTTGAAGCTCTTACACCGAAAATGCTCTACCTACTCTAGCGGATTTTTTCTTAACGATTCTCCACTAAGATAAATAAATAAAATAAAAGAACAAATTAACGAAAATAAAGGTTAAAGCCCCCTTAAGGAATAAAAGGGAAGACAATAAATTCCATTTACCCTTCCAAAAAATTTTTTCTTTTTTAAACTAATTTATGTTGATAACTTCACTGCTAAGTGGGTTAGAATCATTAAAAAAGCACCTCAATTTACTTATTTTCAATCTTAATTATATTTTAGGACATGCCATGTAGAAAGCTTTTGTCATTAATGTTCCCAAAATGGCAGTTATCCAAAATCGGTCCAGTGATTCCTGAGATAAGCGAGTCTTTAAATGACTCAAAAATTAGGGCATGAAACTGAGATTTCTGGACCACCAGGCCTCTAAAAGAAAAGAAAAAAAAAAACTACTGGAACAAAAAAGTGTTGATTTTTCAGTCGTAGGAACTAAAAATAAAATAAAGCTGATAACTAATTTACTATTATTCATCTTTAATTTTATATATATATCCTACGACTGAAAAATCAACACTTTTTTGTTGATTTACCAACACCAATCTGCCTGTAGGGTCGTATTTTATAGAATGCGAAGTAAGTACTTGTGGCTAAATTATTTCATTTTCAATATTGAGCTATTTTACAAAGTCGCTTAAAATTTAAGCTGGACAGAACAAAAATCATTTTTTTTAAACGCATTCATTTGTATACAAGTATTTTAAACATACAGCAATGCCAGATGGACTCTGCTTTTACTTGTTAAGGCATCATTGAGCTCTAAATTTTCAAAAACTAGAAAACGTGATTGTAATTTTATCTAGTTGTGTAAAGCCTTTTAACGTCAAAGCCTTTGAGACAATGAGAGAAAATGACAGAAAAACGTCTAAAGCAGATGGGCATGTCTCAATGGAAAAATTAAGTTTCCCTCTTTAGTTCGGTTTTTGGAAACCAAAGCGCCACTGTCGCCAGAGTCACTGTACTTTTAAGCACAGAGAAGACAACTTTGTGCTTTTAAGGCGACACTAGCGCTTTTTTCACTTGGGTTTCTAAAATTTCAACTACATACTTTGATGAAAAAATGAAATAGGTAATAAAAGTTTTGAAAAAAATATCTAAAATAAAAAAGGAACTTATTTCAAGACTACTAGGTATCCTTTTTCAGACAATAAAAACCAATAAATTCCATTTTCAGAAGTAAAATAGTTTTCCCACCACTATATTTCCTTGTTTTGTTACCTATTCTGTAGTAATCATTAATAATCAAAAAAAAACAAAAAACTCTAGAATATTTAAAAAATGAAAAGGAGAAACGGCCTAAAAAAGACCATCATTAATATTCATTTACAAACCTCATAAAAATATAATCTTTCGCATGTTGAAACTAAACAAATCTTTTAGGTTTATAAAAAGAATTTCATACATGTAAATATGTGCAAATTCAGTAAATTTTGGACTAATAGAAGGCACATAAATTCAATATTTCCGATGGAAATAAGAATATTTAATAAAGGTCCATTTTTGTTCTCTTTTTCTTTTTCAAATAAATGCTTTTAATCCAATTTAACCTCCTGAAATATATAAAATTATTACTAATACAATGAAAGCAACACATTTAACACCGCTAATGGAAGATAGTTTACACTGGAATGAACATATTATACTGGGTACACCTAATTAGGAGACGAAATTTGTTACCAATGGCGAAACCTTTTTTCTTTAATCCAACTTTTCTGATCCTAAAACAGACGGAGGTGCTATCAGGATGTACTCCATGGGAAAGTCTAAGAATACTGTGACATGAAATCCCATATTCGCTGCCGCAATTACATATTCGCACAGTGCAAACCATGAGAATGCTGAAAATGAAATTGTTTAATCAGCAGTGCCGGCTTTACAGAATTGGCGCCCCTGGGCCAACAAATACAAGCGCCCTGGTCTCCCCCCCCCCCCCTAAATCCCTATTTTATCTAAATATGGTAGGTAGATATGTAAGAAAAAAAAAACGTAGTATGTTATAAACAGTTAGTAGGCCCAAACTTGACAATTGGACTACTTCAAGTGATCCAAAATTGCGTATTTGGACTACTACAAGCTGCCCTACCTCGCGAAATTGGACTACTAGAAGAGGTCCAATATTTTCAAATTGGACTACTAGAAGAGGTCCAATATTTTCAAATTGGACTACTAGAAGAGGTCCAATATGTTAAAATTGGACTACTAGAAGAGGTCCAATATGTTAAAATTGGACTACTAGAAGAGGTCCAATATTTTCAAATTGGACTACTAGATGAGGTCCAATATTTTCAAATTGGACTACTAGAAGAGGTCCAATATTTTCAAATTGGACTACTAGAAGAGGTCCAATACCTATGTTAAAATTGGACTACTAGAAGAGGTCCAATACCTATGTTAAAATTGGACTACTAGAAGAGGTCCAATATTTTCAAATTGGTCTACTAGAAGAGGTCCAATATGTTAAAATTGGACTACTAGAAGAGGTCCAATATGTTAAAATTGGACTACTAGAAGAGGTCCAATATTTTCAAATTGGACTACTAGAAGAGGTCCAATATTTTCAAATTGGACTACTAGAAGAGGTCCAATATTTTCAAATTGGACTACTAGAAGAGGTCCAATATTTTCAAATAGGACTACTAGAATAGGTCCAATATTTTCAAATTGGACTACTAGAAGAGGTCTAAACTTTCCTAATCGGGCTACTTCAAGATGGTCCAAACTTTCCAAATTGGACTACGTCAAGCAGTCCAAACTTGGACTACTTAAAGAAGGTCCAAACTTGCCAAATTGGATTAATGTCAGCGGTCCAATATGTCCCGATTGGATTACTTCAAGCACTCCAAACTTTACTAATTGGACTACATATTTATAATTTTTTTACCTCACAAGGTACCAGGTTTTATTAATTTTTAAAGCTTTTTTTTAGCGAGTTTTTATTTTTCTTGCGATCCTCTTAAGAGTGGCCCCGGTTTTAGTTTTCTCCGATTATCTCCGGTTCTACTCAAAATTTTTTAACATTTTTTTTTTTTAATTTTGTTGATTTTTAAATGCCGAACTAATGATGTGCTCCAAAAAAATATTTTTCCAGATTTTTAATTTTATTTCTTGTATAAATTAAAAAAAATCAAATTCGACTCCATTAGGAGTATCTTCAAAAAATATTAAAAAAAGCGAGACCGAAAAATCGAAAATCGGTTCATAAGTTCCGGAGCAAATCGGAGAATAAGATTATTCTATTTTTTCTCCTAGCGAAATATTGTATTTTTTAGGAGCACGCTAGTCGATCGTCATTTAATTTAAAAAAAAATAAAATAAAATAATTAAAAAATTTTCACAGAAAAAGTTTGAGTACAACCAAATTTTTTGGTTGGCGCCCCTGGGCAGTCGCCCACCTCGCCCCCCCCTAAAGCCGGCACTGGTTTAATGCTTTATTACTTACCTAAATCATGACAGAAGAATCTGTGCTTCATAAAAAATATAATAAGGCCAACAGTACAAATAATAGACATGACAAAAAGCCCTTTTTTAATCTTGTACGAGAATTCTTGCGATTTATTCATATTGTGATGAGTACGTTTAAATAGCATTAGTGACACTAACATGTACACCAATGAACTGGTCATAAAGGTGATGAATATTTTTTCGTGGATGGCTAAAAAAAAAAATGATGAAAAAAGTTTTTCTAATGGCAAAAACTTACGATAGTTATCCTGGTTGGAGATATAGGTGACGCCGCTTAAAGCCAATATTTCGATGATGTTCAACCAATAGCTGAGGTTCATCAATTTCAAACATTTGATCTGCTCTTGGAAATCGGTCAGAGTTTTGATGCGGTTGGAGAAATAATTGTAATAAACGGATGCGATTAAAAATCGTGGCCCAAGATGAAGAGCGATGCAAGCCCTCCAGAGGTACCTTTCGGGGCTTATTCCAGTTATGGCGCTGATTGATGGAATAACATTATAAACCTGAAAATTGGAATAAAAAGTCGTTTAAAAGTATAAAATTTGTTGAAATTTATACAAAGAAAACTTTTGACTTAGACAAACTATAAAAAAATTTCCATCTAAGTAGGTAATAATAAATAATTACTAAGCTTTAAATTATCTAGCTAACATAATGCATTCTTATCAGATTTCACGAGGAAAACAAGGTCAATGAGGCCATAAGCTTTATCATCGAAATTCCTGTCCTGAAATTTGGTTAAATTGAGCACAAAAAAAAAACTAAATTAATAAATAATTTTGATGTGTATTTTGTGAAAAACCTCAAAATCAACATTTGTTAAGCCTAATTTTCGTCAAAAAAAAAAAAAAAAAGTAAAAACCTCGAAATTGACATGTGTGAAGCCTAATTTTCGTCCAAAAACCTCAAAATCAACATTTAAAAAGGCTAATTTTGGTCAAAAAACCTCGAAATCAACAAGCCAAATTTTCGTCAAAAACCTCAAAATCAACATTTTTAAAGGCTAATTTTCGTCAAAAAACCTCAAAATCAACATTTATAAAGCCAAATTTTCGTCAAAAACCTCAAAATCAACATTTAAAAAGGCTAATTTTGGTCAAAAAACCTCGAAATCAACAAGCCAAATTTTCGTCATAAACCTCAAAATCAACATTTGTAAAGCCAAATTTTCGTCAAAAACCTCAAAATCAACATTTTTAGCGCCTAATTTTGGTCAAAAAACCTCAAAATCAACATTTATAAAGCCAAATTTTCGTGAAAAACCTCAAAATCAACATTTGTAAAGCCCAATTTTGGTTAAAACAAACCTCGAAATCAAAATTTATGAAGCCTAATTTTCGTACAAAAACCTCAAAATCAACATTTAAAAAGCCAAATTTTCGTCAAAAACCTTAAAATCAACATTTGTAAAACCTAATTTTAGTCACAAAAAAAAAACCCCTCAAAATCAACATTTACGATGCCTAATTTTTATCCAAAAACCTCATATTCAACATTTATAAAGCCAAATTTACGTCAAAAACCTCACAATCGACATTTATAAATGCCTAATTTTCGTCAAAAAACCTCAAAATCAACTTTAAATTGGCAATTTTTTGTCAAAAACCTCAAAATCAACATTTAAAAAAACCAAATTTCATTCAAAAACCTCAAAGTTAACATTCAAAAGTTTAGGGGGGCAAAGGTTTTAATTTGTTTAAAAGGGGGGCGCACTGTGAAAAAGTTTGGGAACCTCTGTTCTTGCTGAATATATTTTTCTAAGAGCCAATTTTCTGCGCCCCCTTAACTGAAAACCCACCCACACCCTAAGGTCCCAGTCCGCCCCTGAGCATTACAGTATTCATATTCTTTATGAATGTAACTTATGAATATTATTCACTTGTGTGAATAAGCCCAATTGTATTAACAATTACGGTGACAAATACATTCGTAATTGCGAATACAATTATTACAATCATCATCCATTAATATCAAAATCACTGGAGAAAAGAAATGCAAACGTAGGAAATATTATGTGATAACGATTATGTCAAACATTGCTTAAGAAGCTCACCAGGCCAAAGCGGATCCTTAAGAATTGAGTACAAGGGGTGGTATTCATAGTACAAGAGGACGACCCTCGAATTTGTTTTCTCAGCTCCCTGAGAACCGATCGACTTGAAATTTTTAGGGAATTTTGGTCAGGTAGATCGGATCATGGGACTGTCCTTTGGGTCTTTAATACCCATGCCGACTATGAATACCACCGATGCCACCTCTTAAGATGGGGCTACTTAAGGGTATCCGATTAGAGAACTACTTACCCTACAATGAGTTTCGTGGATTTCACTCTGCTGGAAAATGTAAGCTCCGGTGAAACAGATGACAAGAGCGACAAGCGGAAGCAAAACTGTATAAAGCGAAAGTTTTCGGAAGCTTATCTTGAAATAGACGACTCGCTCGTTCGCTTTCGAATCCATTGTGATGTCGGAAGCCCGGGAAAAACGATTTTCGTCCGCGGAAGAGTAAAAAAGGAGGACAAACGCAAGAAAAATGGAAAACAAAAGTCTTGAATTTTAAAAAATGGACAAACCTAAAGATTCGTCTCTTGTGTATTTACGAGACCATTTTGAGTTAGGAAGTCGTCCTTCGGGAGAACCGAATCCCGCGACTCGACAATTTCCACCTCCGTTCGTCACATTCAATTTATTTGCCAAAAAGGTTCCGCTCCTTATTTAGCGAAATTTTTCGATTTTTATACGTAATTCAACTAAAAAAGGAAGACTTGGGAAAATGTATTTAAAAAAAAAAAATAAAACGAAAATAAAAGGGCCTTAAATTAAGAGAAAACCCGTTTTTTAAAAGAAAATTACGATTAAGTTTTGTAAACAATCACAGTAGAAAAATAATGGAGATGAAGATAGAAGATTCGATAGTGGTGGGTCGGTACAGCAGAACCGGGGCAGTGGAACCGAGTATCAGGAACGGTTGGAAGCGGTGACATCAAGGAGCTTGAATTCTATGCTTGAATCAGGGGCGGACTGGGACCTTAGGGTGTGGGTGGGTTTTCAGTTAAGGGGGCGCACAAAATTTTGTCACAAAATTGGCTCGTAGAAAAATATATTCAGCAAAAACTGAGGTTCCCAAACTGAGGTCCCCTGAATGTTAACTTTGAGGTTTTTGAATGAAATTTGGGTTTTAAAATGTTGATTTTGAGGTTTTTGACAAAAGAACTTGCACTTAAAACGTTGATTTTGAGGTTTTTTTGACAAAAAAAGATTCGCTCTTATAACCATGATTTGGAGGTTTTGACAAAAAATTGCCAATTTAAAGTTGATTTTGGGTTTTTTGATGAAAATTTGGCTTTTTAAATGTTCATTTTGAGGTTTTTGTACAAAAATTAGGCTTCATAAATGTTGATTTCAAGGTTATTTTTAACCAAAATTGGGCTTTACAAATGTCGATTTTGAGGTTTTTGACGAAAATTTATCTTTATAAATGTTCGTTTTGAGGTTTTTTTTTTGACGAAAATTAGCTTTAAAAATTTTGATTTTGAGGTTTTTGACGAAAATTAGGCTTCATAAATGTTGAGTTTGAGTTTTTTTGACGAAAATTAGGCTTCATAAATGTTGATTTTGAGGTTTTTGACGAAAATCTGGCTTTTAAATGTTGATTTTGAGGTTTTTTGACGAAAACTTGGCTTTTAAATGTTGATTTTGAAGTTTTTGTACGAAAATTAGGCTTCATAAATGTTGATTTTGAGGTTGTTTTTTTTAACCAAAATTGGCCTTTAGAAATGTCGATTTTGAGGTTTTTCATGAAAATTTGGCTTTTTAAATGTTGATTTTGAAGTTTTTGTACGAAAATTAGGCTTCATAAATGTTGATTTCAAGGTTATTTTTAACCAAAATTGGGCTTTACAAATGTCGATTTTGAGGTTTTTGACGAAAATTTATCTTTATAAATGTTCGTTTTGAGGTTTTTTTTTTGACGAAAATTAGCTTTAAAAATTTTGATTTTGAGGTTTTTGACGAAAATTAGGCTTCATAAATGTTGATTTTGAGGTTTTTGACGAAAATCTGGCTTTTAAATGTTGATTTTGAGGTTTTTTGACCAAAATTAGGCTTTTTAAATGTTGATGACGAAATTGATGGACAAAAATTAGGCTTTCCAAATGTTGATTTTGAGGTTTTTGACGAAAATCTGGCTTTTAAATGTTGATTTTGAGGTTTTTTGACCAAAATTAGGCTTTTTAAATGTTGATTTTGAGGTTTTTGGACAAAAATTAGGCTTTCCAAATGTTGATTTTGATGTTTTTGACGAAAATCTGGCTTTTGAATGTTGATTTTGAGGTTTTTTGACGAAAACTTGGCTTTTAAATGTTGATTTTGAAGTTTTTGTACGAAAATTAGGCTTCATAAATGTTGATTTTGAGGTTTTTTTTTTTTAACCAAAATTGGCCTTTAGAAATGTCGATTTTGAGGTTTTTCATGAAAATTTGGCTTTTTAAATGTTGATTTTGAAGTTTTTGTACGAAAATTAGGCTTCATAAATGTTGATTTTGAGGGTTTTTTTAAACCAAAATTGGCCTTTAGAAATGTCGATTTTGAGGTTTTTCATGAAAATTTGGCTTTATAAATGTTGATTTTGAGCATCGATGTATTTTGAGGTTTTTTGACGAAAATTAGTCTTTTTAAAATATGTTGATTTTGAGGTTTTTGGACGAAAATTAGGCTTCATAAATGTTGAGTTTGAGGTTTTTTTTGACGAAAATTAGGCTTCATAAATGTTGATTTTGAGGTTTTTGACGAAAATCTGGCTTTTAAAAGTTGATTTTGAGGTTTTTTGACCAAAATTAGGCTTTTTAAATGTTGATTTTGAGGTTTTTGGACGAAAATTAGGCTTTCCAAATGTTGATTTTGAGGTTTTTGACGAAAATCTGGCTTTTAAATGCTGATTTTGAGGTTTTTTGACGAAAATTAGGCTTCATAAATGTTGATTTCGAGGTTTTTACTACGCAATTAAAAAGAGAAAGAAATAGAATTTTAGAACCCTCCTAGCCCTCTCTCAAAAACGATCCTATATTCCTATTTTGATAATTGATTTTTTTATGTTTTGGAAAAGAAATTCCCATTCGCCACGCTAATGGAACTGTACCGGCATTATGGAACGGTTACTTCTTTGTCACTGGAATCATTGGAACCGTTCCAGGAAAAACGTGGACCGACCCAGCCCTACCAGAGAAGCAGTCCTGCCATCCCTCAAAATTTCCTACAATGGTTTCCATCATGAGCAATATTTAGTGCTAAAAATAAGAAAAAAGATTTAAAAAATTACTTTTGTTCGTTAAAAATATACATAAATGTTTTAATACATATTACTGTCTATGCTATCACCCTATACCTATAGTTTAAAAACTCAAAGATAACACTAAGTTCCCAGCGGCCCCTAGTTTCAGCTTCCATAACCGCAAGATTTTTTCATTCCTATTTATGCCCACAGAGCGAGCTCTCTTTAAGTAATTTATATACTCAAAGCCATCGATGTATATAAGTTACTTATATACTTATAAACACTTACTTATATACATCGATACTATATACTTACTATAAACATACTATACATATATATACTATATACTTATATACATCGATGATCAAAGCTATTACGTATATAGATAATCGGTGGCTATTGCCTATACATAAATAAGAAAATGTTGTTAAATGGTTGTTGAATACTTCAGAAATTCCCCCTTTATCCATTACAGGAAAAAAAGATTTACCTAAAAATATTTTCTATTTTCTCGTTACCTCTATATCCTGAAGAAAAGTGTGGAGAATAAAGAAAATTACATCAGTTGGATTTTTGTTTAAAAAAAAATAAATAACCTGCATATTCCTCCTTTTCATTTAATCACCTGAATGAATTTAGTAAAAGTTGCAAATTTCTAGGACGTTTCGTTTTAGTGAAAATCCATATCATAAAAAAATTATATACAATAATTGATTGTATAAAATTATACATAACATATAGATAATGGGTGATCCATATACATACATATTATAAATATGTATAACCAAAACTCGAACATATTATGAACCTTGACATAAAAGGTCTTTTTATTTTATGACCAAAGAGCAAAGGCGAGAGTCACCCAAATTTGGAGCCCTCTGGAGTCCATTAGTTGACAATTACGCCACCAGGGGATTTCCCGCTTCGGCACCAGAGCGCCCTCGGGCGGCCAATTCGCGTCCCCAAAGTCGAAGCTTTAATACTCTCTCTCAATTAAGTCTTGGACTTTGCCTGTGAAGTGTTATTCTGAAAATCGTTCTTCTCTCCGTTCTTTTGGAAATTCATCCCTCAATCTTTGCTATGGATTCATGGTAAGTAATCAATGTCCAATTGATTGAATTTTCTTCTTCTTCTTCTTCTTTTTCCCCCCACCACCACCACATAAAAATTTCATTAATAGAAAAAGTAGCCCATTCCCCAGCCTTATTTTAAAAAATAATTGACTTCTTCAATAAAACCAAATACATATTAGCATTTCCGTTTTATATTTGACCCAAACTACCTAAATCATTCCTCTTGATGAATCAGTCTAAAAAGTGCAACCTCGTTTGGATTGAACTTTTGTCAATTTTACCTTTTCCACGGGATGGAATTAAAATTAAACCCTACTATCCGATGAGTTAACTTTTATAAAAAGTGCAAAATGCACAAAAAGAAAGCAAAACTTAAAAAGAAAAATTTAAATACGAAAAAATAAAGCATCTGTTGATTCCAATGGTTGCCACCAGTTGGCGCTTTCCTCCTAGCTTTCCTAAAAAAATTATTATTCCTCGTTTTAAATTTCATAGCGAAATTTTGCCCGTCCCAATTTAGAAAAAAAAAAAAAAAGGTAAAATATTAGGAAAAGAAAAAGACATTAAAAACAGTTTTTTGGCACAATAAAAAAAAAATGGTCAAATTATTAACCCTTTGAACCAGGGGTTGAAATTGAGTGAAATTTATTTTTTTGAATCGTTCAATTTAAATTTTATTTTTCGTTCAAATAACAAATTTTATTATTTAATTTTATTTTTTTCGTTCAAAAATAAAATTTAAATCGCTCTAGCTCCTTTTCTGTTGTAGCTAGAGACCTGGGGTTGGTCTCGTTGGATTCAGTGTTCAAAAAACTACTAATTTATACCATTTAGACAGACGAGTTTTAACTTTTTCAAGGAGAAAAGTGACCGTATTGTCTTAAAATCGAAGTAAAGTGTCTTGATCAAAAATGAAGCTGAAAACGGCCTTTTTTGTCGAAAAGTAACCAATTGTAGTCACTTGTAGGCACTCATTTACCCTGAACACGAATTTAAAGGTCTCTAGGCCCGAAGCCACGTCACTTTTTACCACATTTGGTTCCATTTCGACAAAAAAAAGGCTATTTTTAGCTTGATTTTTGATCTTTTAGCTATTTTTGGCGAAAAAGATCAAAAATCAAGCTAAAAACGGCCTTTTTAGTCGAAAAAGAACCAAATTTAGTCAAAAGTGACCGTAATCTCTAAAAATCGATTAAACGTGCCATTTTTGTCAAAAAAGTATCAAAAACATGCTAAAAATAGCCTTTTTTGTCGTACAGGAACCAAATGTAGTAAAAAGTGACAAAAAATAAAATTCAAATAATAAAATTTATTATTTGAACGAAAAATAAAATTAAAATTTGAATTGAACGATTCAAAAAAATAAATTTCACTCAATTTCAACCCCTGCTTTGAACTCTTTTAAAATTTCTAATGGTTGGTAGAAGGGGGACATTCAACCAATATTATGTACAATAACGTTATGGGTCTAGCTACATATTTTTAATCTGATGAATGTTTGGTTTTCAGCAACGACGTCAGTGCTTTGAGAAAGATGGCAGTCAAACGAGAAGAAGTCGCCTCAGCCGAGGCTAAAATCTGCCGGTTCCTCCTACATGGACGCCTGGAACTTCCAGTCAGCGATATGGCAGAGCTTTCAACGACAACCTCATATGAAACGAGGAAAAAACTGACTAAACTCCTAATGAGCATCGATATAAACCGACTAGAACGACTCTTGAGGCACATTTTTAGCGGGGATGTTTATGTGCCCAGCCCGCTTCACCAGACCGTCCCATACCTAGTGGGAGTACTCACAAAATTGCCCGATTCGGAAAAAGCTGGATTCCAACTCGCTTTCACCCTCTTTGAAAAACTTCCTGAGGAGTTCCTCCTCTTTGTGAGGTTCTACGTGGAGAGCCTGAGGAGCGAGACGGATGACATCTCCGCATTACAATATTTCATCGCCAAGTGGTACGGCAGACGAGAAAAAAGAGCGGTTGCAGAAATGATAGCGGAGGCGCCCGTTCGCAACGGATGGAGCCACCAAGACGTCGTAAAACGCGCAAACTTGGCCTCCAAGGATCGGTACTTACAAGCGGTTTTTGAGTATGCTAAAAACGGGCTCAGATCCCTTGTTGAGAATCACCATTCTGAGCCTGAGGCGGAACCTGTCCTTGAGTACTTCTTATACATCGAAAGCCTCAAGACTGCTACGAGGCCAGGGGATGTGCTCCAGAAAGTGGTCTACACAAGAGTAAAAAACGTTCACCCTTCTCTCATCGGGGACAAAAATATCCTCAAGGCCCTTATAAGAAGGATGGACTCGAGGCAACTCCTCAAAATCATCGACACCATATCTGCCATGAACTTCTTCAGACTGAGCGATGACAGCGGCTGGGACCTTGCATTCATTCGCCACGTTTCCTATCACCTCAACAACGCGAAGGAAATAAGGAGAGTACGTTTGCACCCGTGCGAATCATTCATAGCGCGGCAGTCATACCTGTATAAATGGAAAATGGTGAACGAGGCCGCCGCCATGGACGAGGAGCTCCTCATGATGCCCGAGCCTTTGATCTCAGAGGACGTCGCATCCGCCTTACACTCCCAAATGGAAACCGCATTTGGGAACCTTACTAAAGTAGACATCGACATAACTGTCATAATAGACCCCCGCAAGCTTCAGCAACGTTTTTGCGGTGACCAGGGCGTCGTACGTTGCGACAGAGCGGCAGCATTTATCGCGCTTACCCTCAAATATACTGGAAGAAGCGTGCGAGTCTTCACCTTTGATGGAACAAAGACTTCGGAGCTCAATGAGGAAGATCTCCCTTCTCTTTCGGCAGCTATCGAGTCAAAGGTATCGTCGGCATCTTCTTCCACGATAGCAAGCTTTGTCGAAAAATCCTCATCCGATCTGGTCGTTGTCATCGGATACTCGATCTCGGCAAAGAAATTTTCCTTAAACGCCGACCAACTGAAACATAAATCGAAGCTTGTGTTGTGCGACTTGTCCGAAGCTAGATGCACCTCTAACCAGGAATGCAGCGATACCCTGATCTCGACCGGCTTTCGGGAAAACACTTGCGACCTCATCACAGCATTCGCTCTCTACAATTTCTACCGACCTCCAAATCCCGTCCGTAACAAAATAGCGCACATAAAAAGAGTACTCCTGCATGAAAACGACGACTGTGTCGACAAGAAAAAAGTGATGGTGACAAGTGAACTCTAAAACAATTTTACTTTCTAATTTTATTCTACAACTTATGTGACAACGCAATCAAATGCTGTGATATCTTCGACAAATTACATACTGTGATAACTTTAAGCTTTAGACATGTTGAGTCATAAATAAATTTAATCATTATCTTGTAAATATTTAAATAATTTAATAAATTATATTTTTGAACCATTTCAAATTTGCCTATTTCTTTATCACTTTCAAAAACTCTTTTACTTAACCAGTTCGCAACAATCAAGTGGCTATGAGCTGCGAAATAGAAATACATACATAATAATATTGGTACCTACATATGGCCAAACTAATACTTGAAGACCAAACATTTTGATGTTCCACGAGAAATTTCAACATTAAGGTGGTCATTCGCCGCTCAATTAATTCGAAAAAGTAGGTACTGGAGGAGGCTTTGGGGGAGGAAACTCTCAATATGAATGAATGAATGAAGTAATGAGCATAATGGGAAATATCGAAATGCATGATAGTTCCTATAGGAAGTAGCAGCCCATGATGGGTAGGTATTAGGTACTAAGGATCTCATGATGGGAAATAATGAAAAAAAAAAATGCATGATTGTTGTACATAGTATGCTTTCTCAAGGTATGATGGGTATTATGGAACCTTAATTTTATTACCCATAAAGTAAATAAGATAATAATGATTAATGATGGGCAGGTGAAAGTGGAACTTTTTCAAAAATTTGGTAAAAGTCGGTGGAAGAAAAATATCCATTTTTGGTTAGGCAAAACACTGCCGCGTTCCTAGCCCTAACCTCCTTAGGAGCTAATCTGTAAAAATTTGGTGAAGATGGTTTTCTACCAAAATCTCCATTATTGGTTCTATTTTGTATTTTTTGTAGTTTTATAACTGCGGATAGTACACATGGAAGCTTCGGACCTCACTAATTGGCCACTTTTATATAATTTTTATTTTATTCCTTTACTTTTTATTTTACCTCACAACTAGCTATTTCAATTCCCCAATTATCCTCCTCCAAGGTGATTAAACAAAGACTTTTTTGATCCTCCTCATTCAATTCATTCACCTTTTACCCCCTAGATGGCGCTCGACAGGTAAATTTCCCCAACCCCAAAATTAAAGAACCCAAACACTTCGTAACCCAAACCTCTCAAGGCCCCAGGTGCGGACTGGGACCTAAGGGTGTGGGTGGGTTTTCAGTTAAGGGGGCCCCCGTGGATGGGGGGGGGGGGCGCAGAAAATTGCTATTTTCTGGAAAACTTAGGAAATAACTTTTTCAATTCTGAAAATTAGGCATTTATAACTGTTGATTTTGAGGTTTTTGAAGAAAATTAGGCACCATAAATGTTGATTTTGTGGGTTTTTTTTTTGACGAAAATTAGGCTCTAAAAATGTCGATTTTGAGGTTTTTGACGAAAATTTGCCTTTTTAAATGTTGATTTTTGAAGTTTTAGGACGAAAATTAGGCTTCATAAATGTTGATTTCAAGGTTTTTTGACCAAAATTGGGCTTTAAAAACGTTGATTTTGAGGTTTTTGACGAAAATTTGGGCTTTACAGATGTTGATTTTGAGGTTTTTGACGAAAATTTGGCTTTTTAAATGTTGATTTTGAGGTTTTTTGACGAAAATTAGGCTTCATAAATGTTGATTTCGAGGTTTTTTGACGAAAATTGGGCTTTACAAAGGTTGATTATGAGGTTTTTTGACGAAAATTAGGCTTTTTAAATGTTGATTACGAGGTTTTTGGTCGAAAATTAGGCTTCATAAGTGTTGATTTCGACGTTTTTTTTTAACGAAAATTAGGCTTTACTAATGTTGATTTTGAGGTTTTTCACGAATTTTTGGGAATATTTGCCAAAAAATTAAAAATAAATAAAAATAACCCGGAGGGCGCCGCCTCTATGTATTCTCGGAGGGCGCGGGTGGGTTCTGTCCACCCGCCCCCTCCGGGCCAGTCCGCCCCTGCAAGACCCTACCCTGCATAATATGTGTAGTCTGAAATATGGGTGTTCAAACAATAATAAACTTTATTTTTCCTAAAAACTATAGAAATTGAGAAATGAAGAAAAAATAATCGCTTAAGAGAGATATCGTTCTTAAGCTCAGAAGGGACGCTAATCCTGTTCGTCGTCTATGGACGAATCTGATTCGTAGACGTTATGAGGATCTATTCCTAGTTTCCTTAGATGGTCGTTAAGCTGGTTATTATACTTATTGGAGACTTGAAGCAATTCTTTAGCGTAGTGGCATACGTGTTTTGGGTACTCGTAACTTGTGTAGATGCCTACTAGGTTGATGTATACCCTAGAGAGGGAATCTTTCAGTGTTTCTTCTTCCTCATCTGTCTTTATACGGATATACTTTAGGATATATTCAGCCTTCTTCAGGTAGGCAACTGCATCGTGTAACGAGCCGATCTGGAAATGATCGAATCCGTCTTCGAAGGCGCTTAGCGCTTTAAAGAAATTAACAGTGAAATCTGTCGTGTCTCTTCCGAGATCTTGGTCTAATCTTTCCCTCTCGATATAGCGGAAAAGATGAATTTCGATGTGAATTGTCGAATTTTCGCGAAACCTCTCAGGAAGCCCGAATGCTCCAAAAGTGCTCTCGGGAGAGACCAAAAATTTTGACGTTTCACCAACTTTCATCGATTTGATGGCAATTTTGAGGCCGCTAAAAATCCCCCCTCCTTCCAAATATAAGCGGGCCATATGATTCTCCCAAACGAAAAAGCTTGAATGGAAGGGTAGTCGAAAGCCTTCCGAAAAACAGTTATAATAAATGAAAACGGTGGCGTTTGTCGGAATCTCACCGTTTCCCTCAACTATAACTTTCTTCATCACTTGGCCGTCTTCGGTCAAATAGTCCATTTCTCGGGAGAGCTCTTCAAACTTTTTTCTCCGGTAAAGAGGATCGGTGAAGTCCTTTACCGGCCAAATTTCTCTCAGAGCTGCTGAATCCTCCAATGGCTCAACGTCATCTGTTTCTTGTTCGGATTCCTCTTCGACCTCCTCCACGAAAACGGATTCGACTTCTTCCCCTAGATTTGAAGGAACGCACATCTAAAAATCGCTTATTAAACTTTCTCTAAATTAATACCTTTTTAATACTAAGCATACCGTAATAAATAATCCTGTAACCAAATAAAAGTATAAGCGATCTCGACCGTATAGCGAAAATATTTTGGTCAATATGGCGTCTACTTAGGAAATAGGAGGTAATCGAGTATAGAAGGGATGGGAAACACCGACTGGCTATTTCAGTTCGGTTAAAACCGGTTGTTTACTCGGATCAGCAACAAAACCGTAAATAAGGTTCGTTTCTTTCCTCTCTCCGTCGAGTCTGTCAAAAACTAATCTTGGATTAATGATCCAAAAGTCGGTTTACAAACAATCCTTTTTTATTTTTCAAGCTTATTTTCTTTTCGAAAAAATAACTGGAAAACCGGTTTTTGCCCACCGAAATGGTGGATGCAGCACCCTTTTCCTAGTTACGAAATCGGCCACTCGACATTAAAGGTAGCCCCTCCGAAATTTAGTAAAAACTGCATAATTTTACGATTTAAATTAAATTTCTCTATAATAGACATTTTTATAAGTAAATGTTCATTTATTGAAATAGGTTTTATTTTGAGTTGAGGGAAATATACGCCTTGTAGTGGCAACATTGCTGATTGTCTCTCATTATCACTTTCGGTTGCTTATCAGAACATCAGCTGCTTTTAGCTTTATTGTTTTTCTATGAAAATGTTTTTCTATGAAGGCTGTCAGGGTGTCCAATCTAATTAGTTTTATCGAATTAAGTTAAGAAAATGTACGTGAGTTGCTCCATTTTTTCTTTCTTTTTCATCAAATGAAGGTGTTTGCTGTAATAAACCTTCTGGGTGCTATGTATTAATAAGAAAGGGTCGTGGGAAGTCTAGTTACTGAATATGCTATCTATTATAGCAGTCTAGTATAGAAGTCCACATAAGACTAGATGACGATATACTTGTTCTGGTAATACCATCTCAGGCTCCGGACCCACAAAATATTTCGCTAGGAGAAAAAGAATAATCTTATTCTCCGATTTGCTCCCGAACTTATGAACCGATTTTCGATTTTTTGGTCTCGTTTTTTCTAATATTTTTTGAAGATATTCCTAATGGAATTCGATGTTTTTTAATTTATACAAGAAAAAAAAAATGAAAAATGTGGAAAAATATTTTTTTGGAGCACATTAGTAGTTCGGCATTTAAAAATCAACGAAATTTAAAAAAAAATTGTTCAAAAATTTTGAGTAGAACGGGAGATAATCGGAGAATACTGGCCCCGGTTTTAGTATTCTCTGATTATCTCAGGTTCTACTCAAAATTTTTGAACAATTTTTTTTTTTAAATTTCGTTGATTTTTAAATGCCAAACTATTAATGTGATCCAAAAAAATATTTTTCCACATTTTTTATTTTATTTCTTGTATAAATTAAAAAACATCAAATTCGACTCCATTAGGAGTATCTTCAAAAAATATTAGAAAAAACGAGACCAAATAATCGAAAATCGGTTCATAAGTTCGGGAGCAAACTGGAGAATAGGATTATTCTATTTTTTCTCCTAGCGAAATATTTATTAGGATCACGCTAGTTGATTGCCATTTAATTAAAAAAAAAAAATAATAATAAAAAAAATGAAAAAATTTTCACAGAAAAATTTTGAGTACCTACTACCGAAGATACAGGCAGGGGCGGACTGGCCCGGGGGGGGGGGTGACTCAAAATCAACATTTAAAAAGCCT
The DNA here is from genome assembly GCA_018703685.1 of Orius laevigatus. Taxonomy (NCBI): domain Eukaryota; kingdom Metazoa; phylum Arthropoda; class Insecta; order Hemiptera; family Anthocoridae; genus Orius; species Orius laevigatus. The sequence goes on from JAGWEN010000110.1 coordinate 78,062, forward strand.
AATTTTGGTCAAAAAACCTCAAAATCAACATTTAAAAAGCCTAATTTTCTTCAAAAACCTCAAAATCAACATTTTTAAAACCTAATTTTAGTAAAACTTAAAATCAACATTTATGATGACAAATTTTCGTCCAAAAACCTCATATTCAACATTTATAAAGCCAAATTTTCGTCAAAAACCTCAAAATCAACATTTATAAATGCCTAATTTTCGTCAAAAAACCTCAAAATCAAAATCGAAATCAAAATTGGCAATTTTTTGTCAAAAACCTCCAAATCATGGTTATAAGAGCAAATCTTTTTTGTCAAAAAATCTCAAAATCAACGTTTTAAGTGCAATTTCTTTTGTCAAAAACCTCAAAATCAACATTTTAAAACCCAAATTTCATTCAAAAACCTCAAAGTTAACATTCAAAACTTGGGGGGGGGGGAAGGATTTAATTTGTTTAAAAGGGGGGCGCACTGTGAAAAAGTTTGGGGTTTTTGCTGAATATATTTTTCTAAGAGCCAATTTTCTGCGCCCCCTTAACTGAAAACCCACCCACACCCTAAGGTCCCAGTCTGCCCTTAACCAAAGGACTCTTCAATTGCGATTCTAATCACATTTTTTCCTGTGATTTCTGTAACTTTTTTCTTCTTGGTGAGTGCAAAAGTCGATGTTTCTTTTGATGAGGTTGCAATAAAATTATGAGGCGGTTATTGCTGTCTGCATCTGCTACCTTAGATGAAAAGACTTGAATAAAAATCAGCATCAATTTTCTACCAAACTTATAATATAGACGAATTTTTTGTCCTTAGGAAAAGTGTGGACTTGAACAAATCAAAATGGCCTATCGTTTACTCCAAGCTGTACAACGTTTCTTTTTTGGGACTTGAAAAGTTACATCCTTTTGATGCAAGGAAATGGGGTAATATATTTACCGTGAGTAAATTTTAATTCATAGCACTCAAAAAGAAGATCTTAACTTTTTGCTCTAATTCTTTCAATTTTTCAGTTCCTCGAAGATTTGCTTAAACTGAGCGAGAGTGATATTTACGAGCCAGACGAAGCAACGCGTGAAGACCTTTTGCTTGTCCATACCAAAAAGTACCTAAATAGCCTCAAGGTACGTCATTTAAAAAATATCCTAAATGTCTCCTTCTGTTATGTTTTTTTAAATCGATATCTTGTCAGTTTCAAGTACAAATCATGGAATTTATGACAGGACAATTTATAATTCCAAATTCAAGATTATAAACCTTTTTGTGCACATGCATGAGCTTTTGAATTGTGTGAAAATGTAGGTTTTAACCATGACAAATCTTGGCTTAAAAATGAAATAATCTTAATTTTTTTATGGCACTTTTCACTGTTTTGTCCTCTGTGATCATATCCATTCCCTTTAATTTTCCCCCACCTAAGTTCCATGGTGGTTTTTGTTGTTTTTAACGTTAAAAAGAATTAATTTATCGAATTCGAATTTAATTGTGAACCCAATTTACAGTGGGGTTGGAACGTGGCTGCGATAGCTGAAATACCGTGTTTAGCCTTACTTCCTAATCTATTTACTCAAAAGTGCTATCTGCGACCGATGAGGTATTTATAATTTCGTTTCAAACCTTGTTGAACCCCATTCTCAAATAAACTTAAAATGACATCGAAAATGCTTGTTTATATCATGATGGCCTTTGTTAACCAACCTTTAGGAACGTCTAGTTGACGATTTGGTGCTTTTTAGAAGCATCCTTTTAAACCAGTAACTCAATATCCCTATTTTGGCTCCCTGTTCTCCTAAAAATATTGATATTTCCTAAATATTGTTATAGTTTACAGTGAATATTTGATAAAAATCGACCAAATTCCTAAGACCTTTTCAGACATTTACTGACCAGTTTTGAACAAAGCCTGGACTTATGCATGCTTTTCTTTCCTAATCGAATGACAATCGACACTTTGGCTTGCATTAAAGTTTTTATTTTTTATGAGAATTATATGCCCAATATATGCTGCTTGTTTGAGTCCTCATTGGACAGTGGATCAGCCGATTATCTTCCAGAGTTTTGAGCTGATAGTCCAGTCAAACTAAGCCCGAAAAGGCCAAATAAAAGAAAATATTGGTCCTGGAGCTTGCCCAGAGACACGAACTTTCTCAAAGGTCTACAGATATCGGGGGATCCATAAATTTCACCCAAACACATTATAATTATTTAATTAGTTAATTAATTAATTTATAGAAAATTTTTGTTTTCAGTCATAACTTTAATTTGGTGATAATTTTATGAAAATGGGAAAATTAAGTTAATTAGTCATAATTACCTAATTACATAATTAATTACCTAATTAGTTAATGAAATTTAATCGGGATCACGTGAAGATTATTTGGTTAAAATTTGGTGAAGATCGGACCGATAGAATGGCCGTAGCACATTTTTGCAAACTTTAGACAGACATACATATCTCCGCCATTTTGTCGAATTTCAAAAATCGCTCTCGTCACTTTCAAGATAACCACGAAAGGAAGATTGTGTGAAAATTTCGTGAAAATCGGATGAAAATTGTGGCCGTGAAGTGTTCCGGAAAAAAAAGCGACGGACGGACGGACGGCCGGACGGCCGGCACCACAGACAAAGTCATGTCCGACAAAGATCAAAAGTCAGTTTGACCCTAGGGGGTCTGGAAGACCCTTCCCCAAAAACCCGAATCCGACGGTATTACAATAACTTCTCTTTGAGAAAGTTAAAAATAAGGTATTTTGTTTCTCTACGGAAATGTGTGGGGGTTGGTCCCATGATGAACCAAAAAAAAAGTCCATAACCGAAACCCGTGCGTTTTTAGGAGAGTTTTTAAGGTGATTTTTTTCGTTTTTTCACCAATATCTCGAAAACCGTAAATAGTAGGCGAAATAATTTTTAGTACAAAATTAAAGATAATTAAATTTGCTATAATTTTGAGCTAATATGATATTTTTGTAGGACCAAACGTTTCTGAGCTACGAGGTCGCAAAAAACCGGGGTTTTCTATTTTGACCTCTAAAGGACAGAAGACGTCATCTAATCAAAAAAGTGAACTTAATAAAAGTTGTAGAGAATTTAATTACCTTTTGAAAACAACTCTCAAAAAGCAATTAACGATAAATAGACAGGGGAGGGAGTAAATTTAAAAAAATTTCAAAACAAATTTCATTCAAAAATTGAAATTTCAAAAAATTTATAAAAACAAAATTAAAGCTTATAAAATTGTCTACAGATTTGATTTACTAAGATTTTTTGTAGGACCATAGGTTTCTGAGCTACGAGGTGACAAAAAAGCGGGATTTTCGAGTTTTTGCTATAAAAAAAAGTAAGATTTTAGAAAAGTCGGAAAAAAGCAAGGAAGGCGTTTTCTAATCAAAAAAGCATGCTAAGTAAACATTGTAGAGAATTCAATTTCCATTTAAAATCAACTATCGAGAATCAATTAAAAATCAACAGGTAGGGGTGGGGGTAAATTTCAAAAATACATTTTTACTCCAAAAGGACCTGTCGCCTCGTAGCTCAGATACGTTTGGTCCTAAAAAAAATCTTACTAGGTCATATTTGTAGAAAATTTAATAACCTATAATTTTGTTTTTATACAATTTTTTGAAATTTGAATTTTTTCAATGAAATTTTTTCACTGAATTTTTTTGAGTGTTTTGAAGTTTGAAATCTAAGGGCGTGATAGAGTGAATTGATTGAAATCTAAGGGGGGTTTACTTGGATACTTTTTTTTTTCTTCAGGTCAAAAGTCTGGCAGATAATCGGCTGGTCCACTAGCACGCCCTGTACTTTCTTATAAATCCATTGTCTGGATAAAAATGTTAATTTTTAGATTTAAATGTACATGGCAACTGACTGATGTTGCTTATTTTCTTGTAGTTCAGTGTTATGTATTACCATCTTTTTGAAGGTATTGAATTAGTAGAAAATGATGTTTCAGGTACCAGACTAGTGGAAGTGTGCTTGCAGGACAGTTAGCTTTACAGCGTGGCTGGGCTTTAAATATCGGCGGTGGGTTTCACCATTGCAGCCGTGACAAAGGCGGCGGCTTTTGCCCATACGCTGACATTACGCTGCTCATTGAGAATCTTTTTAAGAGCAGCAATAACGACGCCAAAAAAGCGATGATTGTAGACTTAGATGCCCATCAGGTATAAAATAATTGATTTATTAACTTTTATTCATTTTGTTATAGGGAAATGGTTATGCCAGAGATTTTTTGGGTAACTCAAATGTATTTATTATGGACGTTTATAATGGCGGTATTTATCCGCATGATGAAGAAGCAAAACGAGCAATCACTTGTAAAGTTGAATTACGTTTTTTCACTCGGGATAAGGAGTATTTAAATTTAGTTGAAAGGTTGGTACTAAATTAAGCTAAAAAAAAAACCTCAGTTCCAACTTCTTTGGTCCGGATTTCAATTTTCCTTTGTATTGACCCTCCTGGATATAAAAATTTAATTTGATTAATATTTTTCAGAAATCTTGATAAGTCTTTAAAGAGATTTCATCCAGATATCATAGTTTATAATGCTGGGACTGATATTCTTCAAGGTGACCCTTTGGGAAAACTCTCTATAACCCCCGGGGTGAGTTTACTTAGTGGTTTTATTTAGTTAAATAAGCTTATTTTCGAATTTTTTTTATTGCTTTCAGGGTATCATAAAACGTGATGAGCTTGTTTTCAAGAAAGCGAAAAACGAAGGTGTTCCAATAGTTATGCTTACTAGTGGAGGCTACTGTCGGGAGACTGCTAAAATAATTGCAGACTCTATTAACAATTTGCATCGAATTGGCTTAATAAAAGGACTTGAAAATTATGATTTTTTTAAAATTATTTATCCCCCATTATTCTTTTCAATATAAAAGCAGAAGGTAACTGTTATCAGTGATAAACAGTGAAAACGAAGGCCTTCCCCCAGATTTGGGGGCAGAACTTGGGAGTCTTTTTCAGGCCTCACCTTTACAGAAACTCTCGGCATATTATTTTATGAAAGAATTAAATATTTTAAAAGGCATATATTAGAGATAATGATGTGTACAATAGTTCAGACTGCTGTGTAGGTGCTTATATTTCATTTCCACAGATTACGTCATTTTAATGGAATTAATTTAAAGAAAATGTAAAACTTTTGCTATCGTAAAATAAAACGATTTATCTGGTTGATTTATTAAATTGTTCAAAGAATTCTTTGCTCGCTTCATTAGTGTAGACAACGTTGTCGAGGTATCTTTTTTGATTCTTTTGTTCTTCTCCCAGAAGTTTATTTTGGAATTTTAGGTTCCTGTAATAGGCCCTGAAAAACAAGAAAACGTCGATTAAAAAATAAGGACGTCTCATCTGAACATTTTAAACGTGCATAAGTATGCAAAAATTTTGATGAATTTTATTGATTAAAATAGCTTTCTAAAAGTATAAATATCAATAAAAACCGTCTAAAATTGTGGACGATATGAGCATTTAAAAGTTCATTTATGAAATCATGATGCATTGAATGAGTGGATATCAAAAGAACGCCAAGGCAGGAACTTCCTGCGGGGCACTGGACCCTTCAACGTTGTGAAAAACCTGGCGTGGCTCTACAGACCTCTCCACAAACACTCCCCAACCTTCCCATCACCTCCTCGACCCTCCCCCATGACCGAGTGGATATCAAAAGAACGCCAAGGCAGGAACTTCCTGCGGGGCACTGGACCCTTCAACCAACGTTGTGAAAAACCTGGCATGGCTCTACAGACCTCTCCACAAACACTCCCCAACCTTCCCATCACCTCCTCGACCCTCCCCCATGACCGAGTGGATATCAAAAGAACGCCAAGGCAGGAACTTCCTGCGGGGCACTGGACCCTTCAACCAACGTTGTGAAAAACCTGGCATGGCTCTACAGACCTCTCCACAAACACTCCCCAACCTTCCCATCACCTCCTCGACCCTCCCCCATGACCGAGTGGATATCAAAAGAACGCCAAGGCAGGAACTTCCTGCGGGGCACTGGACCCTTCAACCAACGTTGTGAAAAACCTGGCATGGCTCTACAGACCTCTCCACAAACACTCCCCAACCTTCCCATCACCTCCTCGACCCTCCCCCATGACCGAGTGGATATCAAAAGAACGCCAAGGCAGGAACTTCCTGCGGGGCACTGGACCCTTCAACCAACGTTGTGAAAAACCTGGCGTGGCTCTACAGACCTCTCCACAAACACTCCCCAACCTTCCCATCACCTCCTCGACCCTCCCCCATGACCGAGTGGATATCAAAAGAACGCCAAGGCAGGAGGAAGTCAGGAACTTCCTGCGGGGCACTGGACCCTTCAACCAACGTTGTGAAAAACCTGGCGTGGCTCTACAGACCTCTCCACAAACACTCCCCAACCTTCCCATCACCTCCTCGACCCTCCCCCATGACCGAGTGGATATCAAAAGAACGCCAAGGCAGGAACTTCCTGCGGGGCACTGGACCCTTCAACCAACGTTGCGAAAAACCTGGCGTGGCTCTACAGACCTCTCCACAAACACTCCCCAACCTTCCCATCACCTCCTCGACCCTCCCCCATGACCGAGTGGATATCAAAAGAACGCCAAGGCAGGAACTTCCTGCGGGGCACTGGACCCTTCAACCAACGTTGTGAAAAACCTGGCGTGGCTCTACAGACCTCTCCACAAACACTCCCCAACCTTCCCATCACCTCCTCGACCCTCCCCCATGACCGAGTGGATATCAAAAGAACGCCAAGGCAGGAGGAAGTCAGGAACTTCCTGCGGGGCACTGGACCCTTCAACCAACGTTGTGAAAAACCTGGCGTGGCTCTACAGACCTCTCCACAAACACTCCCCAACCTTCCCATCACCTCCTCGACCCTCCCCCATGACCGAGTGGATATCAAAAGAACGCCAAGGCAGGAACTTCCTGCGGGGCACTGGACCCTTCAACCAACGTTGCGAAAAACCTGGCGTGGCTCTACAGACCTCTCCACAAACACTCCCCAACCTTCCCATCACCTCCTCGACCCTCCCCCATGACCGAGTGGATATCAAAAGAACGCCAAGGCAGGAGGAAGTCAGGAACTTCCTGCGGGGCACTGGACCCTTCAACCAACGTTGTGAAAAACCTGGCGTGGCTCTACAGACCTCTCCACAAACACTCCCCAACCTTCCCATCACCTCCTCGACCCTCCCCCATGACCGAGTGGATATCAAAAGAACGCCAAGGCAGGAACTTCCTGCGGGGCACTGGACCCTTCAACCAACGTTGCGAAAAACCTGGCGTGGCTCTACAGACCTCTCCACAAACACTCCCCAACCTTCCCATCACCTCCTCGACCCTCCCCCATGACCGAGTGGATATCAAAAGAACGCCAAGGCAGGAACTTCCTGCGGGGCACTGGACCCTTCAACCAACGTTGCGAAAAACCTGGCGTGGCTCTACAGACCTCTCCACAAACACTCCCCAACCTTCCCATCACCTCCTCGACCCTCCCCCATGACCGAGTGGATATCAAAAGAACGCCAAGGCAGGAACTTCCTGCGGGGCACTGGACCCTTCAACCAACGTTGCGAAAAACCTGGCGTGGCTCTACAGACCTCTCCACAAACACTCCCCAACCTTCCCATCACCTCCTCGACCCTCCCCCATGACCGAGTGGATATCAAAAGAACGCCAAGGCAGGAGGAAGTCAGGAACTTCCTGCGGGGCACTGGACCCTTCAACCAACGTTGTGAAAAACCTGGCGTGGCTCTACAGACCTCTCCACAAACACTCCCCAACCTTCCCATCACCTCCTCGACCCTCCCCCATGACCGAGTGGATATCAAAAGAACGCCAAGGCAGGAGGAAGTCAGGAACTTCCTGCGGGGCACTGGACCCTTCAACCAACGTTGTGAAAAACCTGGCGTGGCTCTACAGACCTCTCCACAAACACTCCCCAACCTTCCCATCACCTCCTCGACCCTCCCCCATGACCGAGTGGATATCAAAAGAACGCCAAGGCAGGAACTTCCTGCGGGGCACTGGACCCTTCAACCAACGTTGTGAAAAACCTGGCGTGGCTCTACAGACCTCTCCACAAACACTCCCCAACCTTCCCATCACCTCCTCGACCCTCCCCCATGACCGAGTGGATATCAAAAGAACGCCAAGGCAGGAGGAAGTCAGGAACTTCCTGCGGGGCACTGGACCCTTCAACCAACGTTGTGAAAAACCTGGCGTGGCTCTACAGACCTCTCCACAAACACTCCCCAACCTTCCCATCACCTCCTCGACCCTCCCCCATGACCGAGTGGATATCAAAAGAACGCCAAGGCAGGAACTTCCTGCGGGGCACTGGACCCTTCAACCAACGTTGTGAAAAACCTGGCGTGGCTCTACAGACCTCTCCACAAACACTCCCCAACCTTCCCATCACCTCCTCGACCCTCCCCCATGACCGAGGGTCAATTTGGCTAGGGTCTCCTTGACCTCAAAAGATAATTTAGTGCTTTATCATTATGTGTTTTACTTTGCTTCATTGCAGAGATGGTTGTCTAAGCGCCCAACGACCTGGTTAATTTGCTGGTTATATCTTTCCCAATATTTATCCTCCAAGGCTTGCTGTTCCCTTTTCGCCTGTAAAAAAATAAAAAATAATTTTGTTGGAAAAGAAAAATCTGTTCACCTTTGCTTCAGCGATCTGGTGTAGTTGCATGTTTTTAATATCTTGGATTTGTTGCCTCGACATCCCTTTGAACATCATCGTGTTGTATCTATTCGGGCCTAGGGAACTTCTGGCAAGTTCCGGATTTTCGGTGAGCAAGTCACTGCTGACCGCGTTGAAAATGTCGATTTCGTTGTCTTCAATTCCTCTTTTGATCTCATCAAATCTTTCCGCTTGTTTCCTTATCGCCTAAGATCACTTAAGTATTGCGATACCATGAATCTGCTTACCAAAGCCCTGTTGTATTCCGCTGTCGCTTTTTCCAACTTGATTTTGCAAGTCCTTTCCATTTCGGAAAGTGCGACAGCGACGTTGTCCCGATCTTTCATGTTCTCCTCGAACGCCCTCTGCGCCTTTTTAAGCTCCTTCTTTTCCAAATCTTGCTCCGTCATCTGCTGGATCAACCAGTTTCTCTGCTGCGTTTTTTGATAGGCTCGCCTATGGTGCAATAAATCGTCCTCGCCTTCGAATCTAGACAATTTTTTTGATACCGTGGCTCTTGTTTTAAATCGCTTACATTTGAACTCCCCATCGTGTGTCGTCGTTGCTTATACACGTCCTGTCTTTTATGTTTTGCGGACTGTCTAAATCGTAATCACGTCCAAGTTCTTTCTTCTGATAAATATTTCTGTATCTATTTATTTCTTCCAACTGTTTCCTCTTTTCCTGAAATTCCCCCTTGAATCATCACCTTACCTCAATGAATCATCCTATCACCTCGAGGGCCGGTGAGGGCCAATTTTTATTTTTTATTTTAAACTAAAATAGGAGCAAAAAAAGCTGAAAGAGCAAAAAATTCGAGGTTTTCAACATTTCACAGGGGCCTGGGCTATTCGAGGGGAAATCGAGGTTTTATGAGTTAATTTTTCGTCGAAAAACTTCGAAATCGAGGTTCTAAGAGTTAATTTTTCGTCGAAAAACTTCGAAATCGAGGTTTTAAGAGTTAATTTTTCGTCGAAAAACTTCGAAATCGAGGTTTTAAGAGTTAATTTTTCTTCGAAAAACTTCGAAATCGAGGTTCTAAGAGTTAGTTTTTCGTCGAAAAACTTCGAAATCGAGGTTCTAAGAGTTAGTTTTTCGTCGAAAAACTTCGAAATCGAGGTTCTAACAGTTACTTTTTCGTCGAAAAACTTCGAAATCGAGGTTTTAAGAGTTAATTTTTCGTCGAAAAACTTCGAAATCGAGGTTTTAAGAGTTAGTTTTTCGTCCAAAAACTTCGAAATCGAATTTCTAAGAGTTAGTTTTTCGTCGAAAAACTTCGAAATCGAGGTTCTAAGAGTTAATTTTTCGTCGAAAAACTTCGAAATCGAAGTTCTAAGAGTTAATTTTTCGTCGAGGTTTTTAACGAAAATTTGGCTCTTAAACCTTTGATTTTGAGGTTTTTGGACGAAAATTAGGTTTTACAAATGTTGATTTTGAGGTTTTCGAAGAAAAATTGGCTCTTAAAATGTCAATGTTAAGGTTTTTGAAGAAAATTTGGCTCTTTAAACCTTGATTTTGAGATTTTCGGCGAAAAAAGGCTTTTAAAACTTTCATTTTGAGGTTTATGGACGAAAATTGGGCTCTTGAAAATTTTGATTTTGAGGTTTCTGACGAAAAATGTCTCTTAAAACTTTGATTTTGAGGTTTTTAGACGAAAATTAAGCTTTACAAATGTTGATTTTGAAGAAAAATTCGCTCTTAAAATGTCAATTTTAAGGTTTTTGACGAAAAAGGCTCTTAAAACTTTGATTTTAAGGGTTTTTTAAAGAAAAATTTGCTCTTATAATGTCGATTTTAAGGTTTTTGATTAAAAATAGTTTTAAAATATGTTCAGAAAGAGAAGAAAAACTAAATTTTTGAGGATATTTGAAGAAAAGGCCGGTCTAGTGGATGCGCCCGGTGGGCCGAAAACGGCCGATCCGCCCCTGCTCATACCATTTTTTCGACGTATTCTCTGTAATTAGCTTCGTCGATGTTGCTTTTGATTTGGAGTTCAAAGAATTTTCTTTCGACATCTTCCATCCTTCTTCGATCTCGTTTCTCGTTTATCTGTCTCTCCAAGGCGTCGACATCGACCTATTCGAAATGGCAATAAAATTAGTCACGAATGTAAATCGGATTAATAAATTGTATAATAATAATTATGAATATTTTCATAAATGTCCATTAATCCATTTAGGATGACGTAATTAAACGGTTGAGGAATTCGCTTCGGTAAGACAGTATCATTGTACCGGATATTTGATGCTCTGCTATTTCTTTGATATCAGGAAATGTGGTTAGTAAATTTTTTTTTCTCCAAATGGTTTTGTCCGGAAGCTTGTCAAACCGATCGAGGAAATTTTGGGGCTTTTAGAAAGAAAAAAATTCTGTACAAAACAGGATTTACATACGCCAATCATTCTTTCTTTAGTGTTGAAAATTCTTTTCCTCCTCTCTTCCTCGATTCTTCGATGTCTCTCGATTTTTGCGATTTCCTTCTCATCCTGCTGGAGTAAAATTGGGGAAAGATTAGCGTTCATTTCGTCTATAAAGTGGAGAATTCTTGACTCCAAGATTCGGAAATGAGTATAATATGGTAGTCCTAAGTAACGTGTAAACAAATAGGGGAGAAAAACCCTCCCTCGGTCATTCGTCACGATAAAACGTGTTGCTTAGACAATTTTCAAATAAAAGGCAACCTTTGAGCAGTGGTTTAGGAACGCGGTAGCGTTCCGCCCCACCAAGCAAAACCCCGAAGTTTTATAATTGACTTCAGGAGGTTGGAGTTAGGAACGCGGCAGTGTTCCGCCCAATCCAAAACTGGAGATTTTGGTAGAAAACCATCGATCTTTTTCACCATATAGAGATAACAGAGTAGGGCCTTAGGAAGTTACTGCTATGAACGAGGCAGCGTTCCGCCCCACAAAAAGTACCACAGATTTTCACAAAATTTTCTCCATGTGGAGAGTAGGGCCTTAGAAGGCTATGGCCAGGGATCGTGGCAGCGTTCCGCACCCCCCAAATGAAGATTTTGGTAGAAAGCCACCGATTTTCACCAAATTTATAAAAAAGCTCCCGTTATGGATTCCCACTTTCACAACTACCATGGCTGAAGTAGCTAAATGAGAAGATTTAGTGAAATCAAGCAAGGGTTAGAAAGATCATAATAATTAAGTATTGGTCCTGGAGCTTGCCCAGAGACACGAACTTTCTCAAAGGTCTACAGATTTCGGGGGATCCATAAATTTCGGGGGAAATGAATCCTTTTTTTTCTAACATAACTTAAATTTGGTGATAATTTTATGAAAATGGGACTAATTTCACGCAAACACATTATAATTAGGTACCTAATTAGTTAATTTAATTAATTAATTTTTGAGAATTTTTTTTTTCAATCATAACTTGAATTTGGTGATAATTTTATGAAAATGTGACTAATTTCACTCAAACACATTATAATTACCTAATTAGTTAATTAATTAATTTTTGATTTTTTTTCAATCATAACATGAATTTGGTGATAATTTTCTGAAAATGGGACTAATTTCACTCATACACATTATAATTACCTAATTACCTAGTTAATTAATTAATTTTTGAGAATTTTTTTTTTTCAATCATAACTTGAATTTGGTGATAATTTTATGAAAATGGGAATAATTTCACTCAACTCAATATAATTACCTAATTAGTTAATTAATTAATTAATTAATTTTTGAAAAAAAAAAATTTTTTTTATCAATCATAACTTGAATTTGGCGATTATTTTATGAAAATGGGAAAATTAAGTTAATTAGTCATAATTACCTAATTACATAATTAATTACCTAATTAGTTAATGAAATTTAATCGGGATCACGTGAAGATTATTTGGTTAAAATTTGGTGAAGATCGGACCGGTAGAAAGCCCGTAGCACATTTTTGCAAACTTTAGACAGACATATCTCCGCCATTTTGTCGAATTTCAAAAATCGCTCTCGTCACTTTCAAGATAACCACGAAAGGAAGATTGTGTGAAAATTTCGTGAAAATCGGATGAAAATTGTGGCCGTGAAGTGTTCCGAGAAAAAAAGGCGACGGACGGCCGGCACCACAGACAAAGTCATGTCCGGCAAAGATCAAAAGTCAGTTTGACCCTAGGGGGTCTGGAAGACCCTTCCCTAAAAACCCGAATCCGACGGTAATACAATAACTTCTCTTTGAGAAAGTTAATATAGCTTAAAAATTAGTGCTACTATTATTTAGTAGTATTAGAGCTACTAAATTAGGGCGTCCCAAACATTGGGCATGGGGTCCAGGGTTCAAGGCGGGCGGTCCCCAAATTGAACCCAATATAGGTTGTGGACAATGGCGGAAAATGGACTTTTCCGATGGGAAAACACCACTGACGGGAGGGAAATATGTATCACCTATTAGTGGAAACCCCTCGTAAAAAAAAGAGAGATTTTCTAGAAGGGCTGAAATGGAGAGGGAATGGGAGATCGGATTATAGAGTGTGTGATTCTATTCTGTAGGTCTGTGGAACTAGAACATTTTTGCTAAGTGAGGGTGAAAGGAGAGAGGAGTTGCGTCTCACGCCTCCCGAGTCCCGCTGGCCGCGTCTGCTCCCTTGGCGAACCCAGCACTCTGCGCACTTGTCCGATCTCGACCCCCTTCCACGCGAGTCCCCTACCCTTCCGCTCGTATTTTGGCGGCGAGGGAGTCGGAAGAGCCTCAACTTCTATACTCTAGTACAAACGACGCCTCTTGCTGGCCCAGTCGTGTCCAAAGCTCTCGCGAAGTGAAACCTACAGTTACGACTAGTTTTCGAACTTTCTCAAATTTTCGATGTGCATTTGAGTTTTTCATTTCCGTTCGTTTGGCGTTTTGAAAAAAAACAAAAAACAAAAGAAAACATGTTTTTTTAACAATTTCACGTAACCATCGAAAAATGGCAAAAAGCGTGAAAAAAGTTGAGTTCCCTCAGGATTGCGTCTCCGAAAACCAGGATGAAAAGCGAAAATCGTCGGTCGACGAGACTGAAAAGCTCGTCAGGTTCATCGATGACAACATCATCGGAAGAGATCAAACTTTTGCAGGACCCTTCGGAAGACGTAAAGGTACATCATCACTTGACTTTTTCCATTTCATGGGCCAAAAAAATGAACCAATTTTAATGATACTAATTTAATTACATAATAAAGTCATTAAAATTAATTTAAGACATAAAACATGAGTTATTAATGAATTAGGTATTTTTAAATTAATAGCTTGAGGAAATCAATTTTTTACCCTATAATTTAGGGACGCTAAAATGTTATCCTCAAGCATAAATGGACCACGTGTTCATCTTACCCCTGCTCCCGCCCAAAGAATACGCTTTTATGCGTCTTGGGTTTTTGTTTATTTAAATTTTTCTTTTTTCCCCCTTTATTAATAATTTTTTTTAAGTTTTTATGACGCAGTAAATTAGTGCTGAAGTATGTATTAGATTAAACTGGTGTCGGATAATAGTTCCTTTATAGCATTCCTCCGGGCTGCAGCTTCCATCATATTCATAGGCACACTTTTGGCCAAAAAAGAGTAGAATTTCGGGGTTTTGGATGGCGGGGCGGAAAGGGGCACATGGACAGGGGCGGACTGGGATCTTAGAGTGTGGGTGGGTTTTTAGTTAAGGGGGCGCCCGGTTGCGCAGAAAATTTAGACAGAAAATTGGCTCTTAAAAAAATATATTCATCAAAAACAGAGGTTCCCAAACTTTTTCACAGTGCGCCCCCTTTTAAACAAATGAACCCTCCCCCAAATGTTCTGAATGTTTACTTTGAGGTTTTTGAAGGAAATTTGGGTTTAAAAATGTTGATTTTGAGGTTTTTGACAAAAAAAAAAAATTGCTCTTATAACCATGATTTGGAGGTTTTGACAAAAAATTGCCAATTTAAAGTTGATTTTGAGGTTTTTGACGAAAATTAAGCAATTATTAATATTGATTTTGAGGTTTTTGACGAATATTTGGCTCTATAAATGTTGATTTTGAGGTTTTTGGACGAAAATTAGGCATCATAAAAATTGATTTTGAGGTTTTTGGACGAAAGTTAGGCCCCCCCGGGCCAGTCCGCCCCTGCACATGGACCAACATTGTTTTTTGAGCTTGGAAGATTGCCTACTAACAGACTTGTATAATTCACATGGTACAATCTGGTTATTGAATTCCTCAAGCAACTATGCATCTAATCAGTTATCTGCATTAATCCAGTTATGCATCTAATCCTGGAACTGTGGACATGAAGCTGAAAAATGTGGAATGTAGGAAGCCCCCCCGTGGCTAAATTCGTGGCTCTACAGGCCTCTCCAAATACTCCCCCCCAACATTCCACCACTCTCCCCAACCCTCCTGGGCCTCCCCTCTTGGAATGAAATATGGTTTTTTGGTTAGAGAGCAAACATCAGTATTCCATTAAAGCTAGAAGTTTGGGAATTCTTTCGTTGGTTTATGAACCATTTGGGAATACGTAGTTGTGATGTTTGTTTTGTGTTAAATTAAAGGGGTCTAAGTAATCAAGAAACTTCCCAATTATTCATTATGTAAGGTGTTCCATTGACGACACCCACGTACTTATACGTGGGTTGGTGGGGTGGCTCCAGTTGTGGTTGTGAGTAGGGGAATTTTGGAGAAAGTTGGAGTTTAGTGCCTCCTCCATACCAACACGTTAACTATGTACTTTATTTTACTAATCATACTTAGCCCAGGCATAGGATATTTGGAGGAAAGTTTAGATATAGTCGTAATCTTCATCTTGGGTCGCTGATTAGATTCTGAGTTTTGCTAACAAAAATTTTGCCCGGAACCTTTTCAAAATGTCAAAAAAGTCAAACTTTTGGCAATTTTTTGCTATCTCAAAAAATAATGTGTTTTAGCGACTTGATCGCTTAGTACAAAATAAAAGGAAATAACATAAAATTTGCTATCCATTAATCGATGTCCCATTCGATATCGATATCGATGGTCGAATTTGTGGTTTTGCGGCAAGTTTTATCTTGTCAATTTGGTCGAGACGTTCAAATATTTGACCCACTCTGAGTATTCCTAGTCATTGAATTTTCACATCCAACGATGTTAAATAGGGTCCGTTGAATTGAGTTGGCTGATTTAATTTCGGTTTGCAAATGTCGGGAATGTCTCTTGTTTAGCTATGGGACCACCTGTCGATACGCTTTGTAAGCGTTTCCTTTCAACCTTGACCCCTTTTAAGATCGTAAAATACGTCTTTGTTTTGCCGAAAAATGAGAAAACATCCGCTAAGAAAACTGGTATGTTCATTTATTAGAATTAATGTTCAATACATACTTTTATTCACTCTGAAGTGCAGGGGCGGACTGGGACCTTAGGGCGTGGGTGGGTTTTCAGTTAAGGGGCGCCCGGTTTTTTTTTTTGGTACTAAAATTAGGTTTTACAAATGTTGATTTTGAGGTTTTTGACGAAAATTTGGCTTTTTAAATGTTGATTTTAAGGTTTTTGTACGAAAATTAGGCTTCATAAATGTTGATTTCGAGGGTTTTTTTTTAAAACCAAAATTGGGCTTTACAAATGTTGATTTTGAGGTTTTTACACGAAAATAAATGTTGATTTTGAGGTTGTTTTGACGAAAACTAGGCTTTAAAACTGTTGATTTTGAGGTTTTGACGAAAATTTGGCTTGTTGATTTTGAGGTTTTTGGACGAAAATGAGGCTTTATAAATGTTGATTTTGAGGTTATTGACGAAATTTTGGCTTGTTGATTTCGAGGTTTTTTAACCAAAATTAAGCTTTTTAAATGTTGATTTTGAACGAAAATTAGGCTTCATAAATGTTGATTTGAGGTTTTTGACGAAAATTTGGCTTTTAAATGTTGATTTCGAGGTTTTTATTTACTTTTTTTATTTGACGAAAATTAGGCTTTACAAATGATGATTTTGAAGTTTTTCATGGATTTTTGGGGATATTTGCACACACAAAAAAAAGTCTTGAGCTTTCCCAAACCCCCCTGGGGACTGCTTACGCTCCCCTAGGGGGACGCCTCCAGTTTGGGAGCCACTGAGCAAAAATAACGCTTATAAAAATAAAAAATAAATAAAAAAAAAACCTGACCCGGGGGGGCGCCGCCTCTATGTATCCTCGGGGGGGGCGCGGGTGGGTTCTGTCCACCCCCCCCCGGGCCAGTCCGCCTCTGCTGAAGTGCATAATTGAAAAAGAGAGAAAAGGTCGTCTGGTGGTATGGAAGTAGAAACTCCCAAAAGGGGATCTTTTTCAAAAATGTGGTGAAGATCGGTTCCTAGCTATTATCTCCGCCCTACCCTATATATGGTGGAAAAGATCGGTGGTTTTCTACCAAAATCTCCTTTTTTTTTTTGGGGGGGGGGGGGCGGAACGCCGCCGCATTCGATGTAAATCGGCATTGACCAATTTTTCATCCAAAAACATTCGCTCAAAATAATTTGATAAAAAGGTAGTCAATCGAAAGTAAATAAGAAGAATCATGAAAGTCTCCTATGTGACTTCGGAAAACGTTCAGTGGGTAACGTCAAATAAATAATAATTTATTCATAAAATATTTATTAATTATTATGAATAAAATATTATTTATTTGGCGTTACCTACTGAACGCACGTTCTTATAATCGAGGTGAGAATGTGTAGGCACGAAATCCTAATTAAATCGTTAACGCTTTATAATTCATTTTTCTCGCATTTGTTCCGGTGCGCTTTTTCGTTTCAAGTGTCTGAACTATTTTCGAACTTAAATTTAGATAAAAATGCATTCCTGTCCATAAATATCCATAAATACGGCCTCGCCCGCCGTGGGGGTGTTTCATTCGAGTTCAGTTTATGGAAGTGTAACCCCCAAAACGAGAATTTTCTTAAAAATTTGGTGAAAATCGGTAGTTTTCATTTTTGGTGGTGGTAAGGGGGTAAAAAGTATAAAAATCTGTATCAGATATTGAGAAAAACTTTACTAAGTTCGAAAATTGGATTTTTAGCCCATAGCGACCCCTAAGAAGCGAGTTGAAGGCTAATATGCAAACGAAAAAATTTAGTTCAATATACGTGCTAAGTCCCCAGAAAATTGGTTGGAGGCGACTTTTTACCCCCTTTATATGACTATTGGTGAAGATAGGTGGTTTTCTACAGAATCTCCATTTTTGGGTTCCTTCATGCGACCTATAGGGTTTGCACAGAAAAAGAACTGTTGGGACTTTTGGATCCATAACATTCGACGAGATATGTTATCGGATTGTCAAGGACGATTTTCCACATGTCATGGCCCTTTTACGAACCAAGATAGTAAAGGAATAGGAGTGGGAGTGTTCCTGCAAAAGAAGGAGCTAGAGATTTATATTGCATCTCTACATCAACTTTTTAATTTCCTTCTCATGATACTACCAAATTTGAAACATTTCCTTTTTCTGGCTATTACAATCTGGGTACAAGCAATGCTTGTACAATGTGGGTAAATTGTTTCTTAAGAAGTAAGCAAAATATTCACGTACTTTTTGTATTCTGGGTTATTATCAAGGATGAATTATAAATTTCATACAAATTGCTACCGAAGGATTTGCCAAACCCATGAATTATCGAACATGGGACGAGTCCTTGACGACCGGCCTTTCATATAGGTCCACCTTATTGCCTATTGAATATGCAATTTTATTGGGTATCCGATATAATTTTTAAGTATTTCTTCTTTCAATATAACAACTTTCAAGTTTATTTTTTTGTCTGCATTTTTTTTTCTCTAAAAGTTTTCAAGTGTCCAGAATTTCTTCTATAGGTCCTCTTGTTTTATATAACAATAGCTGATGTCATTACCCGAAACGATAAGAAAGTGCTCAACATAACACTTGAGTTGTTTTCGTATTTTTGGCACATTTCTCTTCCTGTCTAAGTTTTTGTTTAATTAATTCGATATCTTTATGTTTTTGTTTTGTTCATATGTATCTTTGGTGACGAAATATGTGACCAAAATGTGGTTTTTTAGGGTGGGAAAAACGAATCTGAAGTCGCTTTTATGATTTGAAAAACTTTTTGTTGATGGAAATTTTTTTTCGTCCTAAAATTTTCAATTTTTGATTTCGCCCATGATGTGGTTTTTGAGGTTTTTCAGGGTGGGGAACACGAATCTGAAGTCGGTTTTACGATTTGATAAACCTTTCAATACGACAGGTTAGAGTATTGCGTAATAGATCAAAGAACTTATTAAGATTAAAGAAGCCATTGCTTTTTACGAAGGCACTGATATTGGTGTGGAGATATCACTATCATAAGTATTCGTCCTGGAGCTTGCCCAGAGACACGAACTTTCTCAAAGGTCTACAGATTTCGGGGGATCCATAAATTTCACCCAAACACATTATAATTATTTAATTAGTTAATTAATTAATTTATAGAAAATTTTTTTTTTTCAGTCATAACCTGAATTTGGTGATAATTTTGTGAAAATGGTACTAATTTCACTTAAACACATTATAATTACCTAATTAGTTAATTAAATAATTAATTTAAAAAAAATTTTTTTTTTCAATCATAACTTTAATTTGGTGATAGTTTTATGAAAATGGGACTAATTTCACTCAAACACATTATAATTATCTAATTAGTTAATTAATGAATTAAATAATTTTTGAGAATTTTTTTTTCAATCATAACTTGAATTTGGTGATAATTTTATGAAAATGGGACTAATTTCACTCAAACTCAATATAATTACCTAATTAGTTAATTAATTAATTAACTAATTTCTGAAAAAAAAATTTTTTTTTTGCAATCATAACTTGAATTTGGTGATAATTTTATGAAAATGGGAAAATTAAGTTAATTAGTCATAATTACCTAATTACATAATTAATTACCTAATTAGTTAATGAAATTTAATCGGGATCACGTCAAGAGTATTTGGTTAAAATTTGGTGAAGATCAAACCGGTAGAAAGCCCGTAGCACATTTTTGCAAACTTTAGACAGACATATCTCCGCCATTTTGTCGAATGTCTAAAATCGCTCTCGTCACTTTCAAGATAACCACGAAAAGAAGATTGTGTGAAAATTTCGTGAAAATCGGATGAAAATTGTGGCCGTGAAGTGTTCCGGAAAAAAAAAGGCGACGGACGGCCGGCAGTCATGTCCGACAAAGATCAAAAGTCAGTTTGACCCTAGGGGGTCTGTAAGACCCTTCCCTAAAAACCCGAATCCGACGGTATTACAATAACTTCTCTTTGAGAAAGTTAATGAAACGCCATTTGTAAAGGTGTTTAATTATCTTACTATTTAAATAAGGGTAATTTTGACCCTACGACTCCTTGACCGCTTTATCAAATCGCAGTATTTTGGGTTCATTCATCAAGTTTAGGCCCGAAGTCGGCTTCTTGGGTGGAGCATTCGTGGCAGACAGCGGGTCGCCCCTGCCACTCCCGGTCGGATAATTTTTGAGGCTATTAGCATCTCGAAGTCTCAAGTACGACCTATTTTATTCGACGCATCACCAAATCGCCCACTCGCAGTTTCGGCGTTACCTTTTCTTTAATCGTGAAAAAGTTGCTTTTCGAAAATGATTTATGAAGAAGAAAAAGTGAATCCAACCTGTTTCTATCTAGACGTCCTGATGTGAAACAACCCACCTACGTAATCTCGGCAACCCAAATACATTTCATTTAAACGACACGAATTTGCATTGTTAGCCTTTCGTCTCGCCGAAAAATTAATTGGTTCTAACGTTCTATGGAACACTTGTAGCCCGGGCATATAACGCGGCAGCGTTCCGCCCCGCCAAGCGAAACCCCGAAATTTCACGATTATTATATTTAGAGGAACGTTTAGATGAAGTCGTAATCTTCATCTGATTTTATGTTTTTTGAGTCAGTCATAATCTAAGGTTTGCTGACACAAACTCCCGGAACCTTGTCAAAATCAAAAGAAAAGTATTGGTCCTGGAGCTTGCCCAGGGACACGAACTTTTTCAAAGGTCTACAGATTTCGGGGGATCCATAAATTTCGGGGGAAATGAATCCTTTTTTTTCTAACATAACTTAAATTTGGTGATAATTTTCTGAAAATGGGACTAATTTCACTCATACACATTATAATTACCTACCTAATTACCTAGTTAATTAATTAATTTTTGAGAATTTTTTTTTTTCAATCATAACTTGAATTTGATGATAATTTTATGAAAATGGGAATAATTTCACTCAAACTCAATATAATTACCTAATTAGTTAATTAATTAGGTAATTAATTTAAAAAAAAAATTTTTTTTCAATCATAACTTGAATTTTATGAAAATGGGAATAATTTCACTCAAACTCAATATAATTACCTAATTAGTTAATTAATTAATTTTTGAAAAAAAAAAAATTTTTTTTTTCAATCATAACTTGAATTTTATGAAAATGGGAATAATTTCACTCAAACTCAATATAATTACCTATTTGGTTAATTAATTAATTTTTGAAAAAAAAAATTTTTTTTTTTTCAATCATAACTTGAATTTGGTGATAATTTTATGAAAATGGGAATAATTTCACTCAAACTCAATATAATTACCTAATTAGTTAATTAATTAATTAATTAATTTTTGAAAAAAAAATTTTTTTCAATCATAACTTGAATTTGGCGATAATTTTATGAAAATGGGAAAATTAAGTTAATTAGTCATAATTACCTAATTACATAATTAATTACCTAATTAGTTAATGAAATTTAATTGGGATCACGTGAAGATTATTTGGTTAAAATTTGGTGAAGATCGGACCGGTAGAAAGCCCGTAGCACATTTTTGCAAACTTTAGACAGACATATCTCCGCCATTTTGTCGAATTTCAAAAATCGCTCTCGTCACTTTCAAGATAACCACGAAAGGAAGATTGTGTGAAAATTTCGTGAAAATCGGATGAAAATTGTGGCCGTGAAGTGTTCCGAGAAAAAAAGGCGACGGACGGCCGGACGGCCGGCACCACAGACAAAGTCATGTCCGGCAAAGATCAAAAGTCAGTTTGACCCTAGGGGGTCTGGAAGACCCTTCCCCAAAAACCCGAATCCGACGGTAATACAATAACTTCTCTTTGAGAAAGTTAAGAAAAGGAAAATTTTTGTAACTTATTGCGGTTTTTTGCTTTGTGTATCTCCAAAATGTCGACATGTCCTGAAAGATGAGGAATTGTATAACAAAAATTACGTTTTGTCTCGTTTAATTAATTGTACTCGGGAAATTGTGTATTTATTTAATTAGAAGTGAAGTGAATGAGCGGAAGATTCCTTTTTATTCATCGGAGATAAACATCGAATCTTTGGCGTTTGACATTGAAAATAATTGAAAGCGCGTCGGAAGTCCCACGTGCTATGGACACGTAACGTAGGAGGAACAAAACAAAAGGTCCAGCGCGACATTTGAAGGTTTTTTTGGTCGATTTTAAAAGGAAGTTTTGTTCTTTCTTCCAAATTAATTCAAAAACAAAAGTAGGCATAGTAGAAGTTCAAAATCGAGATTTTATCGATTCTTATGGTGTATGGTGTGTGTGTATGTGGTCCGTAAAAGAGAAAATCTATATGATTTTACATAAATTAAACCTTATTAAACGTATATAACTAAGTCCCAGGGGACTTTTTACCCCCTTTTTCAAAGTGAATTATAGAACTAATAACGAAATCTACAATTGATTTAAGCGAATGAGCTGTCTTCCTATTTCGTTTGACCTCAATACAGATTTCAATACAAATAAAATTCAAACCGAACAACCTCATATGTTTAAGAGATGAAAAAATGTAGTCTTTAAGAACTAAGGGGTGATCTGGACCGGAATTTTTTTAAAATGAAGCTTATTCATTTATCTGCGCATTGTACTAAACTTATTGTAATATTATTTAATCTTTATATTTAAAAAAAATTGTTTAAACCTTTTTTTAACTTTTTTTTTTAGTTTAATGCGCTCCACATACTGAAAAAGATAGGTGTGCAAATTTTGAATTAGTTCGGCTGATTCAATCTTTAGTAATCATTGAAATACTTTTTCAATAAGTTTAGAATCACGCGAGTTTTTAAACGAATCAGAGTCCAGTTGAATGAGTGGTGATGGGCGGGAGTGAGGAGATATAGAGACAGGCGCTACACGGCCCCTTAACGAAAGATTAAAGGGAAATCGTTTATCAACCTAATTCTGTTAGCTTGTATAGTCGCCCTTTAAGTCAGTCCACTTCAAGTCAGAAACGTGAAGAAAAATGTTTTAGCTCAATAAGTTATAAGCCCTTGTTGTAAAAAATTAAAATAACATAAAAATCGTCTTTCCTATCAGAATTAGATAAAAACCGCAAAATGATTTTAAATGTTTATTGTGTCTTCTTCGTCATACTTGCAAAATAGGTCATTTTAATGTATAACTTTTAAATTTCTTTATATTAAATATTCTTATTCTTAACAAAGACATTCTTTAAAATGTGTCTTTTTTGTCTCAATGAATCATAGGTCATCCTTGTCATGAATTCATCACCAAGATAAGACTGGAATGAAAATTAAACAAAAGCTTGTTTTTTTATTCCAAATTTGGAAAATTGACATTTTGAGGAGGATTTTAAAATGGCCAAATAAATGCCCAAGGAAGTTTTCAGCCATCAATCACCCTTTAGTGGGAAAGGTGATTTTTCTCTAAAAGCAGACCTTTAGTTCGACGTATCAGACACTTTAACCTTCAATTATCATTCGATCCCCTTTTGCTGCGGTTCTGGTAATAAAATTAAAGAGATTTCGTTAGGAATGGATATCTCCCAATTTTAAGACATCGACGTGCTTATCATCCATTGGACGAAATTTGTCTCGGCTCCCGCTAATAAAGTAGAAAAGATTTTATTCCGGCACGTTTTAATGGAGACGGTCTAAATGGCCCAATCGGACGAAAAAGCCGAATATCCGAGATCTTGGCTGAACCGACTACAGCCTCGACTCTCGTCGACCGTTTTCTCAGAGAAGCGATGATTAAGCCGCTCTAATTAAAATCAACGCGGAACAATTACGGGAAACAACAAAGGGAATAACAAACCCCCCAGCGCAACTCAATACCAAGGCCTCAAAATATTTACTCTACCTTCTTGATGGAGAATTTGCTACATACTTCTAATCCACCCATAATATGTCTAAAATTACTATTATGTACTTAACTAAATAATTACAACCATTATTTTGCTATTACGTAATTAAGTATTTCCATGAAATTTTATGAAAAAGAGCGAAATACAGAAAATACGTGTCAGTACTAAAGATATTGCAGAAAAACCAAAAAAGTTCAAAAATCTGATTTTTAGCTCTGGCGACCCCTACGAGGTGAGTTGGAGGCTAAAACTGCAGGAAAAAAATTAAGTTCAATATGCCTAATATTAAACTAAGTAAAATTGGTTGGAGGGGACTTTTTACCCCCTTGCCTGTCGTTTTTAAAATTTGAATTTCCAACTTCTCATAAGGAATTCAGTTTTGTCATTTCGGATTCTTTCTTTGTTTGTCGTCCTTCTACTTGGAGGCCAAGGTTTTTATACAATTCTTTACCGGACAACTCAACTATTTTTACATATATTATATATAAATACAGGTACAATTTAATGTTTTTTTCCTAGCCTCCCGGCACGGTCAAACGTGGTCAAACGTCTACTCATTGCCTCGAGTTGGGAGAGAGGAAATACTGCACCGCGTTTAGAACATGAATAAAAGAAAGGATATTATCAGGACTTATTAAAAATACTTATTTTGCCTTTTATTTTCCCAAGTGGCTCCACGTTTTTATGAAGGCATTAAATTTTCGCTATAAACAGGCTGGCTTCAAGGTCCCACGTGGGAGTCGTTGAAAGATGCGCGCCGATCTTTTAAGAATCCAAGAATGTGGAGAAACCAGTCCGCGGACACATTTTGGGACGAACGCCACGAGCATTAAATTTATTGAATTTTACAAGTTAAAAATAGATTTCGCACGTCCCAGACTGCTATTCTCGTTGTACTTCGCGTATTTCGTGAGGCGTCGCGTCGTGGCGCCGGTTGCACTCCGTCTAGCCTTTCAACTTCCTCAACTGCGGAAAGGGTCGCTCGGCGGAATAGAAGCGAACGCTTTTTTTTTCTCTTTCGAATTCTAAGTAGGAACTGGTTTGCAAGGGCACTCCTTCAAAATGATATCTTATATAACCAACATAATCTTTTATCAGGAGGTCCGCCAAAAGGTCGTTTTTATCTAGTATCCGCGTCTAAACGATTTAAAAAAATGATACCTACACTATCGGGGGTGGTAAAAATGAAAAACAGACGTCTTCGTGTAGTGCTCTCATTTTGCAAAAAGTCGATTCTAAACTCAGGATTCAGTTTTGACTTTTGAAGGCTTTGGCCTTAAGGGGCCGTGAAAACAGTTTTTCAATGATAGCTCATAGAAAAATGATCCGAACTGGACCGGACTTTTTTTAAAATGAAGCTTATTCATTTATCTGCGCATTGAACTAAACTTATTGTAATATTATTTAATCTTTATATTTAAAAAAAAAATTGTTTAAACCTTTTTTTTTACTTTTTTAGTCTAAGGCGCTCCACATACTGAAAAAGATAGGTGTGCAAATTTTGAATTAGTTCGGCT
The DNA here is from genome assembly GCA_018703685.1 of Orius laevigatus. Taxonomy (NCBI): domain Eukaryota; kingdom Metazoa; phylum Arthropoda; class Insecta; order Hemiptera; family Anthocoridae; genus Orius; species Orius laevigatus. Next base: position 103,320 of record JAGWEN010000110.1, read on the forward strand.
GAATCTTTAGTAATCATTGAAATACTTTTTCAATAAGTTTAGAATCACGCGGGTTTTTAAACGAATCAGAGACCAGTTGAATGAGTGGGGATGGGCGGGAGGGAGGGAGGAGATCGTGTTATGCGGGTTTCCACGCCCTCGCTGAGATAGAGAGACAGGCGCTAGACGGCCCCTTAAATCCATTAAATTTGTTGCCTTCCGAGATCCAGATACAAACAAAAGCTTTGTTCGCAATAAATAAACTTTATTCACATTCTTTCTTCAATCTTCTGCAAATTTTCACCATGTACAGGGTAGGCCCTGAAACACGGCAGCGTTCCGCCCAAAAAAGGAGATTTCGGTTAAAAGAAAAACCACCGATTTGCACAAAATTTTTGAGAAAGTTCCCGTTTAGAGGGTTCCACTTCACTACCAGACCAGACGTTTTCTTTTTTTTAACATGAGCGGTTTGTGTTTCCAGGTTTGGCTAATTTTTGCACTTGCAAAGTGAATTCCGCTTTTGGAATGCGGATAAAGAAACCGCTTACCTATTAGCTATTGTTATTTAAACGTCATTGAATTGCCTGCTATGGGCTAATGCGTTCTTAATTTATTTAGCTTGCCTTTTAATTGCGTTTCGGTTCATTATGGTAAATTATAATAGCCCGGGTAAAGAAAATTCAGAATCTTAGCCCATGAACTGCACAGGCAAGTAGGGACGAAAAATCCTTTTTTGAAAGCTAAAGTAGCAATTTAATAAGCTTTAATTTTGTTATAAAATCTTTTGAAATTTGAATTTTTTGAATGAAATGTTTTTTTGAATTTCAACCCCACCCCTGTCTTTTGATCGTTAATTGATTTTTTGAGAGTTATTTTAAAAAGGTAATTAAATTATTTACAACTTTAGCGAAATAAGCATTTTGATTAGATGAAGTTTTCCCTCCCTTAGACATCAAAATTGAAAATCCTGTTTTTTTGTCTCCTCGTAGCTCAGATACGTTTTGTACTGAAAAAAATCTGTAGCAACAAAAATTTTTAGCAAAAATAAGCTTTGATTTTATGCTTAAAACCAACGGTTTTCGAAATATTGGCGAAAAACAGACAGAATACTCTGCGCCGTGAAAACAGTTTTTCAATGATAGCTCATTGAAAAATGATCCGATCTGGACCGGACTTTTTTTAAAATGAAGCTTATTCATTTATCTGCGCATTGAACTAAACTTATTGTAATATTATTTAATCTTTATATTTAAAAAAATTGTTTAAATTTTTTTTTTAGTTTAAGGCGCTCCACATACTGAAAAAGATAGGTGTGCAAATTTTGAATTAGTTCGGCTGATTCAATCTTTAGTAATCATTGAAATACTTTTTCAATAAGTTTAGAATCACGCGGGTTTTTAAACGAATCAGAGACCAGTTGAATGAGTGGTGATGGGCGGGAGGGAAGGAGGAGATAGAGAGACAGGCGCTACACGGCCCCTTAACAAGAATCTTCCGAGTGTTAGAAAAAATCATTAATTTCTTATTCAAACGCCTTAAATGTATTTTTAAATTATAAACTAGCATTAGTTTTTAAATATTACGTACCATTCTACAAGATAAAAAACCTTAAAAAACATTACCGTAACAGTTAATCAGGGGACCAAACACATTCCCGCAGAGAAACAAAATACATTATTTTTTTCCGCCCCCAGGCGTAGATTGACTGGACTATAATGTTCAATAATACTAACACTATTAGTTAAACACTATTACTAGCAACGTACATACTTAACTAATGAGAACATAATGGTACGTGAGAACGAAAGTAGTTGGCGGGGCGGAACGCTACCGTGTTCCTAGATAACCAAAAAACATTACACAATGTAAATAAAAAATAAGTGAAGATAAAAATGATGATTTGACATGAAATCGTAGGTACGAATGCAGCTGGCAAGAGCGGATTATGCAAATAAAAGAGTCGAAACCTCGTCGATAATCTTAAGATTGAATTTGACCTTATTCGATCCAAACCTATCTTATTAAATTTAAAAAAAAATTTAAATCACGATCTAAATTTCACAGCTCATTTCTTATTTGATAAAGATGTGTTGTTTTTGTTAAATGAAAAAAAAAAATAAAAAGAATTTAACTGAAACAAAAAATAAAATGAGTTCTAAATGGCCTGGCTTCTGTACCTTTTGAGTGTTGACCTTCCTAAAACTTTTTTAGTATTACCAACAAAAAAAAGGTGGGGGATCGAAAGTGGACATAAAAATAATAAATAATGATATTATTATCATGAGAAATGGCTTTGAGATAACTGATAAGATAAAACATCCTTTAACTTCACTATGAATATTTTGACTCGTTTTCTGGCAATTTTGTCTTTTCCTTTATAGGTACAGCGTGACAAATAAATGTCAACTTTTCGGCGTGAAAGGCCTGGTCTGGTAGTTATGGAAGTGGAATCCCCGAAACTTGGGAGGGGGCGGAACTCTGCCGCGTTCCTAGCCATGACCTTCTAAGGCCCTACCCTGTATAATATGGTGGAGGATTTGACGAAAGTTAATATTGTACGTGCTGAGATCCTCAGGAAAAATTATGTTAATTAAAAATCCTTACCTAATTCAATTTTATGGATTTGGGTGTTATGTGGAACACCCTAGTGATTTATATAATACATACTATGTAGTAATATGCATTATTATTATTTGTAATTATTATAAAAATAAATATTCAAAAAATCCATGACTTTTTTTGCTTAAAATTTTAAGTTTTTTTTTATTATATATTTTTTAATAGTCCAGTCAATATATACATTGAACATGGAAAAAATTTAAAATTTTGACCATGACAAAATAGGTGCTCCGACGTCCAATTTTGGCACCCTTAAAATCGGCCGCCATCTTTAAAAGGTAACGATTTTTCATGGTATTCTATGACCCTAACTACTTACCAATATTTATTAAGGTTCAAGAACGTAAGTTGAAAGGAGAAAGAAAGAAAAAAGCGGAAAAAAAGAGAAAAAAGGGAGGTTGGTCTCTGCTCTCCCCTCCATAAAAATGAGGTGTTGTGAAATGAGGAATGGGTGTTCCAGCATGACAAAATTTATGGTCAATAACCATAGAACTGACCCATCAGACGCCAAATTGAACTAATTGAACCTATTAGAGGGCCAAAACCATCTGTTTTTTGAAATTCTCAAACTTTGATAGGGCGTATCTCGATAAGCAGTAAGGTTACGGGAAAATTTATTAAGTTAAAAATTGTTGAAAATTGTATGCCCTACAATATTGAATAGAGTGTGTTTCGTCATAAAACGCTTAGTTTAGGACTTATAGGCAAAAAACCGAAAATCAGCTTGGTTTTTCGCCCCTCCTGAGGGTAGCACAGGTTTCTCGAGTTCGAAAAATTAAGAGTCATCCCACCATAGCCCCGAACAAACTGTAAAAGTGTCGTTAAGTCCCCATTTTCTTCCAGCAGACCCCCTTTTTTTTGCTCTGGCGACTGGACTATATAATTTCCAAATAAATTATTTTTAATTTTAATTCTACACTTGGTAAAACAAAATATCTGTCCGCTTCGATTTACGAGTACATATCAACAGAATGACTAATCATTAAGACTCAATGACCTTGATCTAATTTTTTCATATCATGTACCTATTGTGCCTATTATTTCTTCAATTAAATATTAAAAATAAAATCGACTGCCAATCAAGGTGCCGTTAATTCAGCATTTAGAGATCGTTCAGGTCCAATAGGACGTCCTTGACTTCTCTCGTCGGCCGCCTCGACATTCCTTAACCAGTTGACGACATTTTATTCACATCCCAATAATTTGCTGACTAATTTATGCTTTACCAAAGTATCAGGGGGTAGCCAAAGTTTTGAATCACCGAAATAAGTCGCAGAATAGGGAAGAAAAACAAGAAAATTAACAAGTTATCGCGTTTTGCCAGAGCGGGAAGGAAGATAAACATTTTTACGATTGGGAAAAAGAAACGGCGACCTTCACACCAATCGAGGAGGACAAAAAAGACCTATAAACATTCAAATCCCTCAAATTAATCCAAGCGCTTTTTTATTAGCATAGGACGTCCATACAAGGAAAGGGTCTCGGATTTATAGTAGCCAAGCAGCCAAGATAGCGAAAAAAAAGTTTTTTTATTCTGTTTAGTTCCGTTCAGACGTTAAGTGAAGGTCGTTGAAAATGTCACGTTTGATTTTAGAAATAATAATTAGACGTTTTCAAGGATTATATGTAATAATTTATCTAGGTAGCGTTCCGCCCCGCCAAAAATTATAATAATTGAACGTGAAGGGGGATCCGACATCAAAATTCTACCAAGTGTGCGAGAGAGAGGGAAGATGCCCAAAAGTAGTTTCCTCGTTTTGGGCACAAAAAATGGTCGGAAATTTTTTTTGAAAAGCGCGTTCTCATTCTTTTGGAAAACTACGTACTGTTTAGGGGGCAGTTTTTCCGGAAAAATTTTCCTCGGGAAAATAGAAAATCCAATTTTCCACCAAAACAGAAATTTTGAAAAAACAGGTAGTCATCTTGTAGGTTTTGACGAGCTGATTTCAAATATGCTAATATTAAGAAGATCGGATGAATAGATTCGTCGGTACGAGATTTTTAAGGATTAGATGGTGCGGGGAAGGGGAGTTTTATTTTGGGGAAGTAAAGATGACACAGTGGAAAGCTTATTAGAATTGTTCGTAATCTTTACAGTCGCGCTAGGTTTGAGGTCCCATCTTCTGACGGGAAAAATGTTGAATTTGAGATAACGAGGGGGGTGTTACAGGGGGACATTCTCTCTCCTCTCCTTTTTGCATTGTTCATTGCTGATTTTGATTGCTTTCTTAGAGATCAGGGTTTGGAAGGAGTCTTCATCGACGGTGTACATGATATAATGTCTCTCTTTTTTGCTGACGATATGATCCTCTTAGCGAGTACACCAATAGACCTACAACGAAAATTAAATAAACTCCATGCTTATTGCGAAAAAAACTTCCTTGAGGTCAACACTGAAAAAACAAAAGTAGTCGTTTTTCGAAGGAAGGGGAGGCTGCCAAACTCACTTTCGTTTTTTTATAATAACTTGCCGATAGAAATTGTTCCGAATTTTTCTTACCTAGGTGTACTATTCTCTTCATCAGGTCTCTTCGCGGAACATTCAAAGAGAGCTTCGAAGAAGAGTCTTGCGGCACTTGCCGCAAACCTCTTCACAGGAGCTATATGTAAAGAAGTCATCAAAAGAATGTTGGGTTAAAATTTTTAACTCTGTAATTGCTGCAACGAATCTATATGGAGCTGCGATTTGGGGGGTCTTCTACCCTGAGAACGTTGAAAAAACGCAAGTCCGGTTTTTTAAAAATATTCTTTGCCTCCCTTCAAATACCCCAAATTATATGGTTAGGAGAGAACTAAACTTGGTCGAAATGAAGTCAAAAATAATGGAACTCGCGTTAAATTGGTGGGAAAAGGTACTTTCGCTTCCCTCGACAAGCTACGTTCGTTTATCGTATGAAAAAATCGTTAAAGACTCTCTGAATTGCTCGGATCATCGTTACAATTGGGCGGTCACTCTGAAAAACTTTTTGGATTCAGTAGGCTATGTAGATGTTTGGAATCGACAAGATGTTAGATTGGTAAGCCACAGCAAAAATGCGATAGTCAGGAAATACAAAAGAACTCTTTGGACCAGCGACTCGGAAAGGATCAGCTCCTCATCCTTTAACTCTCATTATAAATTAATTTGCCCCAACTTTATGCTAGAGGATAGTCTCCTAGATAAACAGCTTCCATTAGAGACTAAAAAATTATTCTGCCGCCTGAGGACTTGTAGCCCGAAATTCATAAAGCTTTGGCTCCGAGGGCAATATATTATTTTAGATGCTAATAAAGTATGTGACTTGTGTGGGCTCAATGGTGACTCCCTGCTCCACTTCATTAGTGAGTGCTTTTCACTGGTCCCTCTCCGTCTCAAATGCCTTAAAAATTCCGAATTGCCTTGGAACAGCTTCCTTAAAATTATTGCTGGGAGAGAAAGCCCGGAGGGAAGCGCAGGCCTGATACAGTTCATTTTTAGCGCCATAGAGCTTAAGCAACTAAACAATCTCGAATAACCTATCTCACCTGTGCTTCCCTTTCTGGGCTTTTAAGTTATATTATATTTTTGCTCTTTTGCTTTTATTCCATTAGTTGTTCTTCCGTTTTGTTTGTTTCCTTTTTTAGCTACTGTAATGCAATATGACACTTTTTTGTAATTTGTAATGCCTCGTGCTTATACAAATAAAAAAAAAAAAAAAAAAAAAAAGTAAAGATGACACATCACTCTCACTCCTTCAAGGTCATCGAACTTTTCAAACGGCTTAATTTTTTCTCTCTATTGTGAGATTGTTAGGTAGATTTTTTTTTTTTCCATTTCATAATATTTAGTCAAAACCACAAAAGACTCATGATTTTTTTTTTTTTTTTCAATATTCCCAAAAATTTAGTTTTTCTTTTCTTTCTGAACATATTTTAAGGCTGTTTTTCACCTAAAACCTTAAAATCGACATTTTAAAAGCCAAATTATCGTCCAAAAACCTCAAAATCAACATTTTTAAAGCCCAATTTTCGTCCAAAAACCTCAAAATCAAAGTTAAAGAGCCTTTTTTCGTACAAAATCTCAAAATCAAGGTTTTAAGAGCCCAATTTTCGACAAAAAACCTCAATATCAACATTTGTAATGCCCAATTTTTGTCCAAAATCCTCAAAATCAAAGTTTTAAGAGCCATATTTTCGTCAAAAAACTCAAAATCAACAATTGTAAATTCGCGTTCGTAGATTTCAGAAAATTTTATAAAAACAAAACTAAAGATTATTAAGTTTGCTACAAATTTGATCTACTAAGATTTTTTGTAGGACCAAACGTTTCTGATCCACGAGGCGACAAAAACGCTGGATTTTCGATTTTTACCGATGAAAAAGTCAGATTTCAGAAAAGTCAGTCTGCAAAGGATAAAAATTTAAAATTACAGAATGATAACATTGTAGAAAATAAAGCAGGCAAATGGTTTCTTGAAGTAAAAACCGGTTTGAAGAATCCTGACCTTGACAAAGGGAAAATTTATCTTTTCTCCCCGCTCCCCTCATTGAACTCCCCGGAACCCCGCAGCATCTAAGCTTTAAAAATCTCGTACCGACGAATCTATCCATCCGATCGTCTTAATATTAGCATATTTGGAATCAGCTTGTCAAAACCTACAAGATGACTACCTGTTTTTTTAAAAATAAAGTTTTGGTGGAAAATTGCATTTCCTATTTTTCCGAGGAAAAATTTTCCGGGAAAACCGCTTTCTAAACAGTGCGTAGTTTTCCGAAAGAATGAGAACGCTCTTTTCAAAAAAATTTTCCGACCATTTTTAGTGCCCAAAACGAGGAAACTAATTTTGGGGGTGATAGTGCTGCGATATCATGAATGAGAAACAAACAATTCTGGAGGGAGAATCCCCCTTAAGAAAATGTCACGTTTGATTTTAGAAATAATAATTAGACGTTTTCAAGGATTATATGCAATAATTTATCTAGGTAGCGTTCCGCCTCGCCAAAAATTATAATAATTGAACGTGAAATAAAACGATATTTACCGAAACAATAAAATTGAGACGTATCAATTTTTAGGTGTTTTTTTGACCAATAAGTCAACTTTTACCAATAAAAGCGGGATTCACGAAAATTTGGTGAAAATTGGTGGTTCTCTACAGAAATCTGGGGCGGGCGGAATGCTGCTCCTATAAGACCCTGTACATGGTAAAATTTTTGTAAAAATCGGTGGTTTTCGACCGAAATTTCCATTTTTTTTTTTTGGGATGGGAAAGCAATACTTTTTTATGGCCTAAACCTCACCTCAAAAAAGTCATCTTTTACCAATAAAACATTTGATAGAATAAAAGAATAGAAACGACAGTCATGACATTGAGTTTGAGAGTGAAGGTTGTCCATTCTGAGGTTAATAAAGAGCCCAATAAGGCTATTGACTGGCCGCTCAAATAAAACGGGTGAAATGATTCCCAAAGTTTGTTTAGAATATAGGCTCGTTCTTCCTTGCCAATGATGTCACCCAAAACAGTTCAAATTACTTTATAAATATTACTAATTGATGTAAGGGAGCAATATTCTTAAGGGGGATCCGACATCAAAATTCTACCAAGTGTGCGAGAGAGAGGGAAGATGCCCAAAAGTAGTTTCCTTTAGTTTCCTACTTTAGTCAAAACCACAAAAGACATGATTTTTTTTTCCCAATATTCCTCAAAAATTTAGTTTTTCTTTTCTTTCTGAACATATTTTAAGGCTGTTTTTCACCTAAAACCTTAAAATCGACATTTTAAACACCAAATTATCTTCCAAAAACCTCAAAATCAAAATTTGTAAAGCCCAATTTTCGTCCAAAAACCTCAAAATCAAAGTTTAAAGAGCCTTTTTTCGTACAAAATCTCAAAATCAAGGTTTTAAGAGCCCAATTTTCGACAAAAACCTCAATATCAACATTTGTAATGCCCAATTTTTGTCCAAAATCCTCAAAATCAAAGTTTTAAGAGCCATATTTTCGTCAAAAAACTCAAAATCAACAATTGTAAATTCTCGTTCTTAGATTTCAGAAAATTTTATAAAAACAAAACTAAAGATTATTAAGTTTGCTACAAATTTGATCTACTAAGAATTTTTGTAGGACCAAACGTTTCTGATCTACGAGGCGACAAAAACGCTGGATTTTCGATTTTTACCGATGAAAAAGTCAGATTTTAGAAAAGTCAGTCTGCAAAGGATAAAAATTTAAAATTACAGAATTATAACATTGTAGAAAATAAAGCAGGCAAATGGTTTCTTGAAATAAAAACCGGTTTGAAGAATCCTGACCTTGACAAAGGGAAAATTTATCTTTTCTCCCCGCCCCCCTCATTGAACTCCCCGGAACCCCGCAGCATCTAAGCCTTAAAAATCTTGTACCGACGAATCTATCCATCCGATCGTCTTAATATTAGCATATTGGGAATCAGCTCGTCAAAACCTACAAGATGACTACCTGTTTTTTAAAAAATAAAGTTTTGGTGGAAAATTGCATTTCCTATTTTTCCGAGGAAAAATTTTCCGGGAAAACTGCTTTCTAAACAGTACGTAATTTTCCGAAAGAATGAGAACGCTCTTTTCAAAAAAAATTTCCGACCATTTTTAGTGCCCAAAACGAGGAAACTAATTTTGGGGGTGATAGTGGTGCGATCTCTTGAATGAGAAACAAGCAATTCTGATGGGAGAATCCCCCTTAAAGCTCTACGCTTTTTGGCGAAGGTAATCGTTCGAAAATTCTCAATGTTATCAAAATGCATAAAACGTGGGAAACGATATGGGAAGACAATAATATATTATAGTCTGGGAAATCTAAATCGGATGATCGTTTACGTCAACTTTTTAGACGATAAAAACGAAATTCTAGGGTATATATCCTCATTGACGACTTTCTCTGGATAGACGGTTCCAATTAATTTTTGATCAATTTTAAGTAACGAAAGTCAAAAGTCATAACTCATTACTTAGGCACTCAAGATAACCGACCTATAGTTTATGACGCTGCTAGAGTCAAGTACACCGAATACCTAGTCGCTTTAGGGCGAATACCATAGGCGTGTGTGCAACCCTTTTGAAGATTCGATTTGTGGTTTTTCGTTAAAATGTTTTGTTTTGTGTCAGACAAAATTTGTTTTCTAAAACATTTTTTTTTTTTTAAATCAACAATCGATTAAATTAAAAATAGTTCAAATTTCCACTACCAATCTTCAAGAAATTTTCACCATTTACAGACTAGGTCCTTAGAAGGCTAGGGCTAGGAGATCTGCAGCGTTCCGACCCCTCCCAAAATAGAGATTTTGATAGAAAACCACAGATCTTTTCACCATTTACAGAGTAGGGCCTTGGGAGGTTAGGGCCAGGAAAGCGGCAGTGTTCCGCCTCACCAAAAATGGAGAGTTTGTTAGAAAACCGCCTATCTTCACCCAACTTTCACCATATACAGGGCAGGGCCTTAAGAAGTTAGGGCTAGGGAAAAAAAAATGGAGATTTTGGAAAAAAAACCACCGATCTTTTTCACCATGTTTAGAGCAGGGCCTTGGGAAATGGGAGGTCATGGCTAGGAATACGGCAGCGCTCCACCAAAAATGGAGATTTCGGTTTTTCACGGATTTTCACCAATTTTTTTTTTTTTTTTCAGGTACGTTATTCGTCAATATAAACAGTGATGGAATCATAGTGAGTCGATCTTCTATTTTGTCTATTTTTGTCTAGCCTTTTCGTTATTGTTTTTTGAATCATCTATAAAAACCAATAAATCACCAAGAGAAGAAAGGAAAAAAGAGACTAAGTCCAAGGACGAGAAATGTAATCCAAATACACTCAAGCTACAATTTTTATTGTGACAATTAAACGAATTTGAGGGTTAAATAAAATGTCGGTCAAGGTCAGATACGTAAATACTCGAATTTACGAGACTCGAGAGCAGTTCTGGGGCACGAGATATTAAAAAAAAAACACTCCCATCCCATTATTGCCTTGTGGAATCTTCCCGGGTCTTTTTTTAATCAGTGGTTACACACTCGCCGTCAAAATAAGAGAATTAACACATCACTCGATTGTCATAAACTACAATGCGACAGAATGATAGGGTATGTGATCAATCGTTATGTATTTCATTATTTTGTAATAATATTATACCCCTATAGTCCAGTCAAACTAAGCCTGGGGGTGGAAAAAAAATAAGGTATTTTTTTTATCCTCGGAAATGTGTAGGGGTTGGTGGGGGTAAATTTCAAAACACTCAAAAAAATTCAGTCAAAAAATTTTATTGAAAAAATTCAAATTTCAAAAAATTGTATAAAAACAAAATTATAGGTTATTAAATTTTCTACAAATATGACCTAGTAAGATTTTTTGTGGAACCAAACGTATCTGAGCTACGAGGCGACAGGTCCTTTTGGAGTAAAAAATCGATTTTTGAAATTTACTCCCACACCTACCGGTTGATTTTTAATTGATTCTCGATAGTTGATTTTAAATGGAAATTGAATTCTCTACAACGTTTACTTAGCATGCTTTTTTGATTAGAAAACGCCTTCCTTGCTTTTTCCCGACTTTTCTAAAATCTTACTTTTTTTTTTTATAGCAAAAATTCGAAAATCCCGCTTTTTTGTCACCTCGTAGCTCAGAAACCTTTGGTCATACAAAAAATCTTAGTAAATCAAATCTGTAGACAATTTTATAAGCTTTAATTTTGTTTTTATAAATTTTTTTGAAATTTCAATTTTTGAATGAAATTTGTTTTTAAATTTTTTGAAATTTACCCCAACCCCTGCCTATTTATCGTTGATTGCTTTTTGAGAGTTGGTTTTCAAAGGTAATTAAATTCTCTACAACTTTTATTAAGTACACTTTTTTGATTAGATGACGTCTTCTGTCCTTTAGAGGTCAAAATAGAAAACCTCGGTTTTTTTCGACCTCGTAGCTCAGAAACGTTTGGTCCTACGAAAAAATCATACTTGCTCAAAATTATAGCAAATTTAATTATCTTTAATTTTGTACTAAAAATTATTTCGCCTACTATTTACGGTTTTCGAGATATTGGCGAAAAAACGAAAAAAATCACCTTAAAAACTTTCCTGACGCCAAAGCGCACGGGTTTCGGTTATGGACTTTTTTTTTGGTTAATCATGGGACCAACCCCTACACATTTCCGTAGAGAAACAAAATACCTTATTTTTTTTCTTTTATTTGGCCTTTTCGGGCTTAGTTTGACTGGACTACTAGTATTGTCACTGTGCTTCCATTTTTTTTTTTTGTTTTTGCTATGAATGCTAAGACTTGGTTATCATTAAGTGGCACAGTATTCGTAACTCCAGAACTTTGACCCTATCAAAAAATTGTTTTTAGTAAAAGTTGCTGGAAATCAAGACTAGAATCAATTTGCATAGTCAAAACGTTCGTATTTAAAATAATGAAGTTAGGCTCGTTCTGGAGCAACCTTTATGTCGGATCCAGAAGTCGATGCCAATCTTTGCTGAAATCTAAGGGGGGTTTTTAAGGTCAAAAGTCTGGCAGATAATCCAATCCAGCTAATGGCAATGAGGGAACACTCGCTCAGTGGTAAAGTAAAAGTATGGATATTCATGATTTATATACATGTGGAATCAGGTTACGACTATCACAGAGTCAGGAGCAGCTATCGCTACTATCTAACTGATCCTCAGCGATTCACCCTGAGAGGCAGAGAGAGAGAGGGATTGAGGGACTAAGGGTGAATCGCTGAGGATCAGTTAGATAGTAGCGATAGCTGCTCATGACTCTGTGATAGTCGTAACCTGATTCCACATACACATATATATATATATATATTTTTTTTTTTTTAGTGAAAGAGATTTTATTGTGCACGAATTGTTATTCTCCGTGGCTTATCTCTTTTTGCTTTTCTTCCTTCTCCGTCAATCTCGCACGGACCTTGTCCAGATAAAATGTGACGGGACTCAATATTATGGGTTAAATGGTTTGCGACGTCTGCAAAGAGCTTCTTCAAAACAAATTTCGGTTGATTGAATAATTTGCGATTAACGTGAAGCCATCGATTTGTCGTCCATTTAACTTTCTTGGACGGGAGCCCTTGTTGACACCGTCGCTTAATTAAAAGAAAAAAATATTAATTTCCTGTCAACCATATAACGAAATTCTCCTCTTTCAATAAAAACAAAGACTTTGTTCCGTTTTAATTAATTTTTTTAACCTTGAAGACCAAAGGTAGCGAGAAAAGGAGAATAGACGAGCCGACATACATACGATATTTTACTGAATTTACCCGCACCCATTCGTTAAGGGGACGTCTAGCGCCTGTCTCTCTATCTCCTCCCTCCCTCCCGCCCATCCCCACTCATTCAACTGGTCTCTGATTCGTTTAAAAACCCGCGTGATTCTAAACTTATTGAAAAAGTATTTCAATGATTACTAAAGATTGAATCAGCCGAACTAATTCAAAATTTGCACACCTATCTTTTTCAGTATGTGGAGCGCCTTAAACTAAAAAAGTAAAAAAAAAAAGTTTAAACAATTTTTTTTAAATATAAATATTAAATAATATTACAATAAGTTTAGTTCAATGCGTAGATAAATGAATAAGCTTCATTTTAAAAAACGTCCGGTCCAGATCGGATCATTTTTCTATGAGCTATCATTGAAAAACTGTTTCCAAGGTGATTAAATGCTCTACAACTTAACTTTTTGCTCCCTTTCCTAATCTTTAAACCCTCCCTCAAGCCAAACGGCACGGGTTTCAGCTCGGGAGTTATATCCAACTTTTGCTAATGAAACCAACAAGCAAGAAAATAGCGTTTAGTTATAATTTACCTCTTCTAAAAATTGAATTTAAAGGGTAAATATTGGTTGAGTGATAAGCGTATAGGGTATTTCACCGGGAGAATCTCTTGTTTTGCCAGTTTGCTCTTGGCATCATTTCCTCTTCTCGGTGGCGCTTGTAAGTCCCGCTTACAAAATAAATATTCGACTATTTTAAAATCTGTTTTCCGACTAAACATAAACTTATTGCCCTCCTATTTTCGTGGGTAACCGATTCTTTCAAGATAACTTTTTACACTTTTGGCACATTTCGAATTGGGAGTTTCCAGATGTGAAAATAGCTATCAAAAATAATGAATTAATGCTATTAGTCCAGTCAATATATACATTGAACATGGAAAAAATTGGGGACTTAACGACACTTTTACAGTTTGTTCGGGGCTATGGTGGGATGAGTCTCTTAATTTTTCGAACTCGAGAAACCTGTGCTACCCTCAGGTGGGGCGAAAAACCAAGCTGATTTTCGGTTTTTTGCCTATAAGTCCTAAACTAAGCGTTTTATGACAAAACACACTCTATTCAATATTGTAGGGCATACAATTTTCAACAATTTTTAACTTAATAAATTTTCCCGTAACCTTACTGCTTATCGAGATACGCCCTATCAAAGTTTGAGAATTTCAAAAAAACAGATGGATTAGGCCCTCTGACAGATGGTATTTTAAATACTAATTTTTGGGTCATATCTGACATAAGAAGACATAAAAATCATCGACAGCCATTTGAAAGTGGTTGAGAAGGGGTGGCAGACGGCCAGCGTCAGGCTGACGGTGGTTTGATTTCCACTTTAGTAAGCTTTACGGGAGAACGCCAAGTCCCAGCAAGTCCGGATTAGTCTCATTTTAAAGGTAATTTAATTGCTAAGGACGGATACTAAGAGTCCAATTTCGCTATCTTTTGTGGTTTGGAAGCAGTCAGCGATTTAGTGAAACGAGAAATTCGCGATCTAGACAAAGTAATTTATGTTTTTGTTGACCATTTCGAAACCATAAAAGGTAGCGAAATTCGACTGTCAGTATTCATCCTTAGTAATTAAATTACCTTTAAAATGAGACTAATCCGGACTTGCTGGGACTTGGCGTTCTCCCGTAAAGCTTACTAAAGTGGAAATCAAACCGTCAGCCACCCCTTCTCAACCACTTTCAAATGGCTGTCGATGATTTTTATGTCTTCTTATGTCAGATATGACCCAAAAATTAGTATTTAAAATACCATCTGTCAGAGGGCCTAATCCATCTGTTTTTTTGAAATTCTCAAACTTTGATAGGGCGTATCTCGATAAGCAGTAAGGTTACGGGAAAATTTATTAAGTTAAAAATTGTTGAAAATTGTATGCCCTACAATATTGAATAGAGTGTGTTTTGTCATAAAACGCTTAGTTTAGGACTTATAGGCAAAAAACCGAAAATCAGCTTGGTTTTTCGCCCCACCTGAGGGTAGCACAGGTTTCTCGAGTTCGAAAAATTAAGAGACTCATCCCACCATAGCCCCGAACAAACTGTAAAAGTGTCGTTAAGTCCCCAATTTCTTCCAGCAGACCCCCTTTTTTTTTGCTCTGGCGACTGGACTATATTATTTCAGTAAGAAAAAAAGTCAAGTGCAGCAACTTTTATTTATGAAGAATGCCCTTTGGCTTCATTTTAACGAAGCCCTGAAATGCAAAAGCTATTTTAAAACTTAACTTTCGCCTTCTTTTTTGTTCCGTAATTTCCGAACACGAATAAATTATTTTCAATCACCTTTTGTTCTAGAAGGGATTTGTTAGCCCCAAATTAGAGTTTTTGGTAGAAAACCACCGATCTTTTTCACCATATACAGGGGTAATAGGAGGTTATGGCTAGGTCCTAGGAACACGGCAGCGTTAGACCATCGATTTTTACCAAATTTTTGAAAAAGTTACTGTTTTTGGGGTTCCATTTCATTAACTACTAGTAGTAGACCAGTCCACCACTAAACCAGACCAGACGTTTTTTCTTTAGGTGAAAAGAAACATATGTACTTGTATTTTTTTTTCATTTTTCACTCTCATTTTGGCTTAGGGACCCAATTTCAAAAACATTAAAAAGATGATTTATTAAGACGATCCTCCCCATTTGCTTAATGCACTTGAAAGAAAAACAAGTAACTTGGAATACTTTTTAAATTCCGTCAGAGGATTTTTATGACTCCCAGTTTTCAACTCCACGGGATAAACACGTGCTCGTCACGTTTCCATTTCGATTCTCGTCGTCCGACTTTTTTTCTTGAGTTTGCTGTTTACTCATTAGTCAAGAAATTGCTTCAATTATCGGTTAAAAGTTGGATGGTTTTCAATTTTGGCATCATATAACTCGAGTTTTTGCTCAGAAATCCGTCTCGAAGGACCCTAGAGTTTTCGTTCGAATGTGGCATTAGATGAAGATTACCCTCGTTCAGAGGTCAAAATTGAAAATTTTTCATTTCTATTCTCTTTTGTCGCCTCGTAGCTCAGATACGTTTGGTCCTACAAAAAATCTGTTTAGTTCAAGATTGTAGCGAATTGAATAAGCTTTAATTTTGTGCTTAAAATTTTTTCGACTACGACCTACGGTGTTCAAAATATTAGCAAAAAACCGAAGAAAAGAAAAAAAAAATCGCCTTTAAACCGCTCCTGTGGCCAAACGCACAGGTTTCGGTATACTTTTTTTTGGTTAATCAGGAGACCTACCTCCATTCCAGCAGAGAAACAAAATTCCTTATTTTTTTCCGCCCCCAGGCTTGTCTGGACTAAATGGGAATTAGGAACTTGAATGAATTTGTCTATTATTTTCATTGTTATTTTCGTTGGTTCTTTTTCGGCGTTTGTTTTCGTTCGATTTTTCGAGAGGGGCTTCAAGGTTGGTGTCGTCGGCCGTCCGGCTGGGGCGTTATGTCAACATAATTTAAAGCATTTGGACAAAAGCCAAAAATCTTGTTGTTATCGCTTCCCGGCAACCTTATCCTTTTCTTTTCCTCAACTCGCAGATTAAAAACGGAAATGATTACCTCCATTTTGTCCTCTACTCTGTGATTTCTATTGGAATCATGATCCAAATGTGTCTTTTCTTAGTGTACCATCATCGCTGAAAATCGACCATGATAAAAAGCCTAAACTCATGTATTCCTAAATGTATGTATGTTGTATGTATTCCGAAATTTTCGTGAATCGTTCCTTCCATTAGGACCAACTGGTTTGCATATAAATATTTAAGTCTTTTGGTGGGTTGCTTTTTAAATGACAAGGCCGCAATATATAATGTAGGAACGTGGCAGCGTTCTACCTTTCCAAAAATTGTAATTCCTGTTAAGGGGCCGTGTAGCGCCTGTCTCTCTATCGAGGGCGTGGAGCGCATAACACGATCTCCTCCCTCCCTCCCACTCATTAAACTGGTCTCTGATTCGTTTAAAAGCCAATGTGATTCTAAACTTATTGAAAAAGTATTTCAATGATAACTAAAGATTGAATCAGCCGAACTAATTCAAAATTTGCACACCTCTTTTTCAGTATGTGGAGCGCCTTAAACTAAAAAAGTAAAAAAAGGTTTAAACAATTTTTTTTGTAAATATAAAGATTAAATAATATTACAATAAGTTTAGTTCAATGCGCAGATAAATGAATAAGCTTCATTTTAAAAAAAGTCCGGTCCAGATTGGATCATTTTTCTATGAGCTATCATTGAAAAACAGTTTCAACAGGCGAGTAAAAACAGGCGAGGTGTTGAAAAACAGGCGCTCCACATACTGAAAAAGAGGTGTGCAAATTTTGAATTAGTTCGGCTGATTCAATCTTTAGTTATCATTGAAATACTTTTTCAATAAGTTTAGAATCACGCGGGCTTTTAAACGAATCAGAGACCAGTTTAATGAGTGGGAGGGAGGGAGGAGATCGTGTTATGCGGGTTTCCACGCCCTCGCTGAGATAGAGAGAGACAGGCGCTACACGGCCCCTTAAGACCCTATTTATGTTCTAAGGATCTATCGAGAATACCATTGTTCCAATAGACTTTAAATTAGAATTAATTATCAATGTTCTCATAATAACGCTCCTGTCTATAGAGAAGAGAACCAAGAATCCATTGTTGGCGGCTCGCTATTATTCCGGAGACGTTCATGAAGGTTGAATTATCGTACGGCCAGACAAGGTTAATATCTTCTGACGGAATCGTAGGTTTCAGAGTGTATTTTTAGACGTCTAGCGTTTATTTTTCCAATGGGAAGTGTCTACTAACAGCAAATATTTATTCGCAATGAGGATTTATCATGGACGTTTTAGTTTCAAGCAAATGTGTCCAGTCAGAGAAATAAAATAAGTGATACAAAATGGTGCATGGGGTCAAATTATCAATTGTCGCACCTAGCACCATAATTCATGTCGCCTAGGGAGAAGCGATTTGATTTAATTTTAGGCTAAATGATTGTGGATCTTGACGAAAATAGAGGCTCGGCTATTCCGTTCGAGATCGACCGTGAAAAATATAGATTTATTTCGGGACATTTTTAAACTCTTCCCGCTAAATCTTGGCCTTAAACCGAATTAAATAAATGGTCTGGTCTGGAGTTATAGGAGTGGAACTCCCAAAACGGAACTTTCTCGAAAAGTGCCCTCATAATGCCCTACCCTGTAACCTATATGGTGCTTTGGTCAAGTAAAGATTTCCGTAGAAAAACCACTGATCTTCACAAATTGTAACCATTAGTAGGGCATTAAGAGGTTGGTGCTGTGAACGTGGCAGCGTTTCGCCTCTCCCAAAAATGGAAAAAGCAGAAAACCACCGATCCTCACCAACTTTGCACCATATTGGGCCTTAGGAGGTTAGGGATAGGCGCCCAACTCAAAAAATGGAGATTTCAGTAGTAAACCATCGATTTTCACCATTATGGTTGTGGTACATGTTTTGGTCATGGAAATCATTAGGTTTTATAAGCGATAAAGGATATCGTCGTTTTCCTCTCATGTCGTTCGAAAGGCCGAACTCTTTAAATACGAAAAATCCTCAATTTAGTCACACAAAATGGGACAAAAGGGAAGATTTGCGGAAGCGTAGAAGAGAATAGCGTACTCTTATCTGACTGGGTCAATGCCATTTCTAATAGCGAGGGGAACCATAAACCTGCAACTGAGGTTGTTCTCGTTTAAAGCAATTTTTAGAGGGTTCAACACCTTTAATGAGCCCCTCACCATTTTTTCAGTACTCTTTCCTTAGTGAACGGTAATTAGAAATTATTCGTTGAGGTCATCCCCTGACGAGACGATTACTTTAGCCTCATTCTGTCCCAGACCGCTTGTCACTTCAGACTTTTTTTTCATAAACATACCCACAAATTGATAGTTACTAAATTTCGGACTATTTTTTGCATTTCGTGGGCATTTCGTCGATCACCTACTCAACTCCTAAAAATTGACTTTATTTTCGCTCTCCAATTTTTCCAGTAGTTTAATCAATAAAAATAAATGGAAAAAATTTTTTAGGGGAAACAAAATACATACCTTATATTTTTTCATTTAAATATTTGCCTTTTTCGAGGGTAGATTGATTGGACTACTACGACTCCAGGCTGTAGGTTGCAAACATAAAAAATATCGTTTTTAACTTTTTTTTTTTCTTTTTTTTTTTTTTGTCCGAATTAGTAGACTGTCTGTTGCCTAAAGACCGAGTTGGCCACTTTTCAAGCGTTTAGTTGAGCGTAACACGTTATAGGCCACGGGGATGCCCTGAAAAATTTTGGGGAGACATTACAATAATTGAGACTTAAGGTTTTTTCTTAAATATTATAAGATTTGTAATAGGTAGTCGACTTTTTTTTCTAAATAATTGGCTTAAATGATTCCATTGTATTGATCTTTCATAAAAATTAGGTTTACGTCATCAATTTGAGGTCTCGTGGGAGGTCTTGTTACCCCTAAAACGGCCAACGGCTCAATTAGTTCATCCGTATTGCGCCCCCCTATATATCATACGAATTGTATTAATTAGACGTTTTATAAACTTTGCCAAATCTTTTACGTATTCTTAGCGAATGCTTTTAAGTGCCCTATTTATTTAATCGTGGCCGAGATGTAAAATCCGCGATTATTGTGGGAGGAAAAATGCCGTCGATGAACAAAAGCTCGAGGCTGCTTTATATCAAGAAGGCTTATTTGACAGAATCGGCTGTTTTCTATTGAAATGTCCATTTTTGGTGGGGCGGAACGCTCACTCGTTCCTAGCCCTAACCCAAGGCCCTACCCTGTTAAAAAACGTGGCCAATATTCAACTCAAAAAAGTGAATCTTGAGGTGTGGTTATACTATTCGAGAAAGCAATACGTCCGGGAATTTCGGTTTTAGCCTATTCGTTGCGCCTGGAATCCATCCATCATCGTAAAGGGGAAAACATTTTTTACGACTTTTTTACTCTTCAGAGCCACCCCGATGTAAACAACCATTATTGACAGATCCCTGAACTTTAATTTAAACAAATAGTCTTTTTTAAAAATTCCAATCAGCCTTGTTGGCCAAAATAATTCACTCTTATTGTTAAAAAATTTCCGCAGCAGCGTTCCGCCCCACCCCCCTCCCAAAAAATGTAAATTTCGGTAGAAAACGATCACTTCAATAAATTTTCACCATGTAGGGTAGGGCGAGGTCTATGTACGCTGCCTCGTTCTGCCCCATCAAAAATGCCGATTTTTACCAAATTTTTGAGAAATATCTCTTTTTGGGGTTCCTCTTCCATACCAGACCAGACCTCTTTAAAGCCATCAGGATTAATTCACTTAGTACCTGACGAATCATTCATTATTCATTCTCGGCTAGTATATTTCTCATTGAAATTATTTCAGTTTTAATTCCATGGCATGATTCCAAACAAATGCTGCGACAGTTTTTTCTCTTTAAGTTTACGATTTTTTGTGATTTTTTTTTTCTCTCTTAAAATAATTATTTTTTGAGCCTAAAAAAACGTAAAAAAGTGTGTTTTTAATTTTTTGAATTGAATTGATAGTCTTGAAACCGTTGTTGGGTTTATAAATTCGTATAAACGGGGCTATCTTGTTAATTAAAACGGATTCATAATTATTAATTACCTATATTGCTCTTTTTTCGGCTTCCCTTTGTTTTCGATGGCCTTGTAATTTTTGCATGCATGATGTGCACGTACGGTGCTCCCTGTCACCCACCTCAGGGGAATGAGGCAATTAGTACTACCTTTAGTGAGCTACGATTTGGTCAAACGCTTTAAATATTTGCGTAAGACATTTGATCATGTCTGACCGATGGCTAAGGAGACGTAAAATTTTATCGACCTAAGAAATAATTTTTTTATCAGTTATTTTGTTGGAGATGCAGAAGGGTGCCTACCTATATAAAAGTTCAGACGGTTTTTTCTTTAATTATTTCTTCATTTTTATTTATTTATTTATTTTATTCAATTAATGTGGATCCTTGGTAAAAGGCCCTTTGAGTTCTTCCCCAAGCATTTTTAACTTTCTCAAAGAGAAGTTATTGTATTACCGTCGGATTCGGGTTTTTGGGGAAGGGTCTTCCAGACCCCCTAGGGTCAAACTAACTTTTGATCTTTGCCGGACATGACTTTGTCTGTGGTGCCGGCCGTCCGGCCGTCCGTCGCCTTTTTTTTCCGGAACACTTCACGGCCACAATTTTCATCCGATTTTCACGAAATTTTCACACAATCTTCCTTTCGTGGTTATCTTGAAAGTGACGAGAGCGATTTTTGAAATTCGACAAAATGGCGGAGATATGTCTGTCTAAAGTTTGCAAAAATGTGCTACGAGCTTTCTACCGGTCCGATCTTCACCAAATTTTAACCAAATAATCTTCACGTGATCCCGATTAAATTTCATTAACTAATTAGGTAATTAATTATGTAATTAGGTAATTATGACTAATTAACTTAATTTTCCCATTTTCATAAAATTATCGCCAAATTCAAGTTATGATTGAAAAAAAATTTTTTTTTCAAAAATTAATTAATTAATTAATTAACTAATTAGGTAATTAAATTGAGTTTGAGTGAAATTAGTCCCATTTTTTTTGTTTCTTTTTTCCTCTCTGGCTCACCCCTTGAACAAAGATCATTTTCTACAATGAGATGCAATTAAAAATCATGTCAGTAAACTAAATTCGTCCTTCTAATTTTACTTTTACGCCGTCGAGTTGCCAAAGAATTCGGCTCAGCGAGTTTTCGTTCGGTCGTCAAGTTTTAATGCCCGCGTCAAACCGTTCAAACAAAGGAAGGTAAAGGACTTGTTCAATTTATACCCATATTGATCCATTTTTGGTCATTTGGGAGCGTTTTTCATGGGGGATGATAATTTGAATTTAGAAATACCTACAGAGCATTTACATCAGTCCAGTCTGCAAAGTATTTAGACTTTTTTTTTTCTTCTCCAAATATCCCCCAAAAATTTAGTTTTTCTTCTCTTACTGAACATATTTTAACGCTATTTTTCATCAAAAACCTTAAAATCGACATTATAAGAGCCAATTTTTCTTTAAAAACCCTCAAAATCAAAGTTTTAAGAGCCTTTTTTCGTCAAAAACCATAAAATTGACATTTTAAGAGCGAATTTTTCTTCAAAATCAACATTTGTAAAGCTTAATTTTCGTCTAAAAACCTCAAAATCAAAGTTTTAGGAGACATTTTTCGTCAGAAACCTCAAAATCAAAGTTTCAAGAGCCTAATTTTCGTCCATAAACCTCAAAATAAAAGTTTTAAAAGCCTTTTTTCGTCGAAAATCTCAAAATCAAGGTTTAAAGAGCCAAATTTTCTTCAAAAACCTTAAAATTGACATTTTAAGAGCCAATTTTTCTTCGAAAACCTCAAAATCAACATTTGTAAAGCCTAATTTTCGTCCAAAAACCTCAAAATCAAAGGTCAAAAACCTCGTCGAAAAATTAACTCTTAAAACCTCGATTTCGAAGTTTTTCGACGAAAAATTAACTCTTAAAGCCTCGATTTCGAAGTTTTTCGACGAAAAATTAACTCTTAAAACCTCGATTTCGAAGTTTTTCGACAAAAAATTAACTTTTAGAATCTCGATTTCGAAGTTTTTCGACGAAAATTAACTCTTAGAACCTCCTTAAGTAGTCGATTAAAAAAAATTTGTTAAAATCGGTCTAGTAGACAAGTTTTTACAGGCGATCAAAACACTTCAATTGAAATAATTAATAATTCTTCAACCTTAAATTAAATGCACAATTAGATTTAATTGTTTTATCATGTTTAGGACCATTAGGTAGTTCTAAATTCAAGTTTTCCTATCCCCACTCCACCCGTGCTTCGTCTGCCATCTTGAAAAACAGTCCCAAATGGAAATTTCTTGAGTTTTAGACCTCTAGCTTCAAAACTATAGATTTTAGCGACTTGACTTTTGAGTACAAAAAGAAATTTTTTAACTTTCTCCCTCTAACGAGATTTAAGCCTTCAAGATCGCTCCAGCCTTTCAGAAGATATCGATGGTCACAATTTTCCATTATTTGTAAATCAAGCGGGAGAACGAAAAACTTAGTTGTGAAAGAAAAAAGAGAGCATCAAGTTACTTGGTTTGCTACGAAATTCATTTGTTTAATTTTTTTTTTTTTTTTTGCAAGAAAAATTACGGAAATTAAGAAAAGGGAAATAATGAGGATCTTACGGAAGATAAAAAAATTTTCTTTGTTTTATTGTTTACGTATTTTGATCTAAAATAAAGTAGAAATAATTTAAGAGAACAATTATTATTAGTTATTACTCAGACTACCTACTTTCTAGCTAACAATCTATTCTTTTATAAAATGCAAGTCATTCATTATTTATTTTATAGTCAAGGACACAGTTTCCTCCTTTTTCATTTCGCTCTCCATATCACCGAGAAAATGTGCTGGCCTGGGTTAAACGTCTTTCAATAAAAAAGCGTAACAAAAGCTTGTGGTCTCATATGATTGGTTAATGATGAAATTCAATGGTCCAAATCATACCTTTTTTATTCCTTCTGAAACACCTCACATCTTCACCATTTCCAAATACTTTATATCCCTAGGGTGGTGAGGCAAGGGGACTCCTGAATTGCGAAAGTTTAACGGTAGTATAATCAATTTTATTATAAAACAAACCCATAAACTTTTTAAAATATGTACAGTGTCCCACGTGACGTCCCCCCTCTTTTTAATCTACTTATTTTTTTCTCGAGGATCTCAGAACTTTCAGTCATTTTGACCCTATGACCCCCTCCTTGACCATGTGTTGTGAGGGCGCGATTTAGGAATTTGGGCTTCAAAATGGATCAATTTTTCAAATTATTTTTAAAATTTCAATTAAAACAACAATGGAAAAAAAAAAGAATTAGAATCGTAGAAGCCCCAAAGGGATGAGATTTGTTTGATATGATGGGTGGGGTGGGGAGGGGTAGTGATGGATGAGGGAAATGACCCAGTTTCAGCCCTTTGGCTTTCAAGCGGCCATATCGGTCGAGGGTAAAAAGAAAGGAAAAAAAATTGAAAGCTTCAAAATTATACCACAATGAACGTGAACTCTGGCCGTAAGAGGTCGGGGTTAGGAAGGCGGCTGCGTTCCGCTCTCCCAGAAATGGTTATTTTGCTAGAAAACCACCGATATTCACCAAATTGAGTAAGTTCTCGTTTTGGGTTTCGCAATTCCATAACTACCTTTGACTTCTTGTACCTAGAAAGTCAGGACAGTTATGAAGAAAACAAAAGCTTCCTTCGATTGGCTTTTCTCCTGCTTAGAAAATAATGTCGGATTTTAGGGCCCACGGGTGGGCATTTCGAGTTGAGCTAGGTTAGGGGGTCTGTGACCTCATTTCTGGCCAGAATCTGGGTCAAAGCGCCCTATTGATTCGCCCGCTTCCTCACCGGAACTTCCCTAATCTCTTCTTTAGAAATTGATATCGCCTATAAATTATTTCCTTCTGTTACCCCTCTCTACTCCTTCTTTATCGCGTTTTTCTTGACGAAAAAACGGTTTTCCAACACTCTTTTATCTAAATTATACGATATTTGTTTTTCCTTTTCTTTCTTGACGTATCTAGGAAATTTATTAGTTTACCTTTTTTTTTTCTATGAATTTGGATTCCTTCTGAGGTTTTTCTGCTTCTTCAATTTCCGAGTAGGTTCTTGTTTTCGAAAATAAATTTAAAAGGTCTCGTCTGGTTGTTATGGAAGTAAAATAAAAAATAAAAATATGGAAGTGGAACCCCCTAAAATTAAACTTTTCTACCAAAATCTCCATTTTTTGTGGGGCCCTGACCTTCTAAGCCCTGTAAATTTGGTTAGAAAACCACTGGATCTTCACCAAACTTTGTAACTTTTAAGGCGCGTAAGTCCTTGACAATCAATTTTCCTAACAAGCGTGGAAGGTCTCTTAAGGGGCCGTCTAGCGCCTGTCTGTCTAGGGCGTGGAAACTCGCATAACACGATCTCCTCCCGCCCATCCCCACTCATTCAACTGGTCTCTGATTCGTTTAAAAACCCGCGTGATTCTAAACTTATTGAAAATGTATTTCAATGATTACTAAAGATTGAATCAGCCGAACTAATTCAAAATTTGTACACCTATCTTTTTCAGTATGTGGAGCGCCTTAAACTAAAAAAGTAAAAAAAGGTTTAAACAATTTTTTTTTAAATATAAAGATTAAATAATATTACAATGAGTTTAGTTCAATGCGCAGATAAATGAATAAGCTTCATTTTAAAAAAAGTCCGGTCCAGATCGGATCATTTTTCTATGAGCTATCATTGAAAAACTGTTTTCACGGCCCCTTAAGAGTAAATATTCATGAAAAAGTGATAAACTTCTGGTGTTCTATCGTTCTATGTCGTCGCGAAATTCGCGGGGAAAATCGAAACCGAGGCGATAAATTGAATTTTGATCGGCGTCAGGCTGTTTGGGGCCGTTTTTTATCCCTCCTTTGTAATTAATTCTTCGTCATTATTATTCATGAAAATTCAACGTCAGCAGGGATTTTGATGGGGCCTTTCCGCATATTTTCAATATATTCTGCCGTTGTTTCGATTTGGCGGTGAAATTGCATTCGATGTAGCGTGAGTCTTTAATTGCATATTTGTTTACCTGTCTAACCTTTGCCAGAGGCACTAGCATTTAATAGCTCGTCGTTCCTAATAAAGATATCCCATAAAAATAAATCACGCTATGAAATTAATATCCAATTGCAATTTTCAAGAAGGTGCCTACTGGGCAGACTATTCTGAGCCTATAAATAGAAACCAAGGTCTCCATCGATTAATTTTGTATTCCCCTAGCATCCAACGAGCAGATTACTGATTCTTGACATTTGATTTGTCAAGAAATTAAAGATTTGATTTGTTTCTTCTCTACCGCTGGACTTTCCATTGGCTGGGCCGAACTCTGCCGACCTCCTGGCCATAAATCGGCAGCGTTCCGCCCCACCGAAAATGGGGATTTTGGTAGAAAACCACCGATTTCGGTAGAAAACTGATTTTCCCCAAATGATTGAGAAAGCTTTGGGTTTTCCACTTCCATAACTGCCGGAGCCGACCTTTTTTCATCCCCTTTCATCTCAGTATTAAACACCCTTGGTGCAGCACCTCCTTTTCCTCCTCCTTTGTTCCTTCCTCTATGAAGAAGACCTAGAAACTGTACCAGATTAGGGCGTATTTCAAAAATTACAGTGTAAATGAATTACTTTAGATTTGAAGAATTAGAATTCGAGCTTGTTCGAAAAAGAAATTCGCGGAAACGAAAAGACAGTTGAAACATTTGGAAAGGTGATCATTTTTGGCGAAGATCGTAATTGAAGAGGGAGAAATGAGACGGTTTGATGTTGTGAGAGGTGAGTGGACTCTTGTTGGCACATGAATATGAATGGCTCTTCCCGCTTAAATAGTTCCTGTCTCCTCTTCTTTGCGTTTCCGTTCGAGAAAAAAAGAAGCCTTTGATCCGTCAAGCGTTTACCTCGCCTTTGGAATATTATGTTTTATAAATAAACCTTCACCCTTCCCATCAATTAGTTAGGTAAAATATGAAGATAAAAAGCCAAAAAGCAATTTATTCCGACGGATATCCCGATCTAGACTTGCGGCCCACCAATACCTGAGAGCACTAGCTATTTGAAAATTTCATTAATTTTCTTGTTATGTTTAAATTTTTATTAATTTTATGATATTCTAAGCGAAAATGTGGACGAGAAAGCAAATTAATAGAGACTAATTAAGCTTGAACTGGCCTTGAACAATGTTCGCTCCTTGACCTACATTATGAACGGTCACGAGTAGCACGATATGGGAAAAAAAAAACGCCAGACGTAGGGCGGTTGCCTAATTATTAAACTGGGGTATACGTTGGACGATATGAGTATCATCGTGTCCCAGAAATGAGTCGCGGGAGTGGGCCTGAGTTGGCTAGCGCTTTGTTCTCGTTCTTCGCTTCGTCACTCACGTGTAAACTGGCTGGAGCTCATAGAAGTGGGGGTTTCTCTCTGAAAATTGGCCCTGGAGGCTGGTCTGGTTATTTATGTGGAACCTCCAAAAAGGGAACTTTCTCAAAAAGTGGGTTATTTAGAGCCCTCTCCGCTGAACGCTGCCGAATTCCCCTATCTTCTAAGACCCTACCCTGTATATGGTTAAAATTTGGTGAAGATCGGGGTTTTTCTGCTGAACTTTGTATGCTCCAACCCGAGCTTGTACGCTCCCGCGTTCCTTGCTCCAACCCCCCCAAAATCCCGGGTTCGATGGTTAATCAAAGTAGGCCAAGTAGATCCGATGGGAATCCGAAAGCCTCCTGAGGCCGACCTCAATAGCCTGCTTTCCTCAAGTGCAAGGCTAGACTGATAATCTAAATTAGGTGGTCAGGTTGATGCCTCACAGAAATTATTATTAGGACGGTCTTTTCAAGGACGTTTTAAAAGGGGAGGAAGAGCTTTGTCGAGGGTCAGAATCCTATTGATCGCTCCTCTGAGAGAGGGAGAGTTCACGGAACTGCGTAGAGGGAAACCTTGACAGTCGCAAGTAGGTCAAGAGATCACCGACCGGGGAAGAGGGTGAAAATCCGTCAGGGGAAAATGTGTAACTCACTGCGTATTTCAGGGGAGCCGCACTACCGCGCAGGACCATCATTCAAATTCAAAGTACTAACACTGACGATATTTTTAATTTCAGAATTTTCAAACTCAAGTTAGTAGGTACCTATGATAACTTCCTTTGTAAGTCAATTAATATCCCAATTCCCACATATGTACTAATTTAAAAAGTTAGAGATGGAGTTGGTGATGTGTGCGGAGCCCATAATTTCTTCCACCATCTAGTCTCCACCTTTTCGACATAAATCACGGTCCAGGTATAACTCATCGGGTTATTTAATTTCCGCGATCATCTCGTCAATAAATCCGCGTCGTTTCCGCTCCATCGCCTTCTTCCAATCTCTCGAACAAATTGGAAACTTAAATATAAGGGGAAAAAAGCGAAATGAATCAAAATGTTAGATTCTCAGCATGCCTGGAGCTAGCATAGCTGGAGGGTAGGAGAAGTGGTTGAGGGAGGTTGGGAAGTTACGCGGGAGGTGGGGAATAGTCGAGGAGGTGAGGAGTGGGGGCTGTGGTGGAAGGTTAGGGTAGTTGTTAGCTGGGATTCCTTCTTAAGGGGCTGTGAAAACAGTTTTTCAATGATAGCTCCTAGAAAAATGATCCGATCTGGACCGGACTTTTTTTAAAATGAAGCTTATTCATTTATCTGCGCATTGAACTAAACTCATTGTAATATTATTTAATCTTTATATTTAAAAAAAATTGTTTAAACCTTTTTTTACTTTTTTAGTTTAAGGCGCTCCACATACTGACAAAGATAGGTGTGCAAATTTTGAATTAGTTCGGCTGATTCAATCTTTAGTAATCATTGAAATACTTTTTCAATAAGTTTAGAATCACGCCGGTTTTTAAACGAATCAGAGACCAGTTGAATGAGTGGGGTGGGAGGGAGGGAGGGAGGAGATCGTGTTATGCGGGTTTCCACGCCCTCCCTGAGATAGAGAGACAGGCGCTACAAGGCCCTTAAAACGAGGCAGCGTTCCGCCCTGTCAGTGGAGAGTTCGGTAGACAACCCCGCACCAAATTCTCCATATACGGTTTAGGGCCTCGTAAGGTTGGGGCTAGGAAAGACTTTATGAGAAAGTTCCACTTCCACAGCAATTACTCTAAAATTTACGTATCACTCACTCATTCCTCACTTTCTAAATCCGAATTCTAAATAATTTAGCAACGGTACTGTTCTATAAAGAAATTTCTTCATTATTCTGATTTAGCCTCCAAGAAAATGCGCCGGATGGGTTTTTTTACGTAACGAGGGAGAAATTCGGATGGTGACCCAAGGGGATGGTGCGGCTCCCCCTTCTATTGCGACTAACTTCTAAGCCCACTCGGAAACTTGCCAAACTTCTCTCTTTATAAATTGCTTTTACTTTTTTTTCCGGCATTGCGCAAGTTTGTTTTCGTTTTCTATGACCGAATTTCCAAAAGAGATGCTGGTGTACCTATGGTAATTTATAAATATAAAATTGTCAAAAGTTCAGGGGCTCTGCAGACCTCTCAAAAATACAAAGGATGCAGAACATCCACCATTGAATCAATACCGAGGCCTTCACCCGGAGTTGGGACCGGACTAGGGAATTTTAAATTCGAGGACTTTTCGCTGCTCAATTATGGTTTTTTGTTGTTGCAGTTGTGTATTGCGACTATACAGCATCTTCAAGATCGCTAAAATTCATTGAAGACTACATTATCAAAGAGGTGCTGCCCATGTATGGAAATACACACACGACTACATCAGTTACGTCGATGCAATCATCTTTTTTCAGGTATGCACAATTTGGTTGTGTTGGTTGCCCATGGCATATGTGCTGTGTCTGGGTGGATTAGGGACGAGTTGAGGTACAGCCGATTGAGGGACTCGAATCTGTGTCATCAAGCTGGTCTTCCCTTGATTTCTATCATATCGGATGTCCTGATTTAGAATTCACTCTATGATTTCAGAGAGGAAGCCCGAAGCATTTTAAGGAATGCGGTAAATGCTTCAGAAGACGATGTCGTCTTGTTTACGGGTAACGGATGCACCGCTGCAATCCACAAACTCATCCACGCGCTTAACTTGCCATCGCCGCCAGTCGTCTTTGTCGGGCCGTGCGAGCATCATTCGAATCTTCTCCCGTGGAGAGAACTAGGATCGAAGATTGTGAGAATATCGGAGACCAAAGAAGGAATGCTTGATTTGACTGACTTAGAAAACAAGCTAGTCATACACAGAAATTCCGGAGTGAATCAAACTTTGATTGGCTGCTTCTCCGCAGCGTCGAACATCACCGGAATCCTTGCTGACGATGTGGCGACCACTATTTTGCTCCACCAGTACGGAGCGTTGGCTTTCTGGGATTACGCTACTGCTGGTAATAATCAGATTATTGAAAACTTGATTGAAACTTTTCTTAGCTCCCTATGTCTCCCTTGACATGAATCCTTTCGTTCCTGGCATCAACCAAGAAGCTGCGCCCAAAGATGCGATTTTTTTCTCCGGGCATAAATTCGTCGGAGGTGTTCAAAGCCCTGGTAAAGCCTCTAACTGATCATTCTTTTTTTATATAATAAAACAATTTTTCAGGCATCTTAATAGCTAAGAAGGCACTTTTCGCTAACCCAGTCCCACAAGGATGCGGTGGAGGTTCAGTGTTTTTTGTCTCTCAAGATGACCATCGATATTTGAAGGTGACTTTTCATTATTTTCTTTCAAACTACTTCATTTATCATTTTAGGACACTGAACTGAGGGAAGAAGGAGGTACTGCAGCCATAGTTGAATCTATAAGAGCTGGAATGGTTGTCAAGCTGAAGCAAGCTGTTGGTGTACCTGCGATTATGGATTATGAAGACAAAATTGTGAAGTAAGCAAAATCTCTCATTATACCTCTACCCACCCTAACAACCCCCACCTACCCCTCCTTGACCCTCCCTCCTCTACCTCTTCCCACCCCTCCTCTCTCCATTTTCCCATCATCACTTCCCCACTAAACCTCTCCTCCTCTTCCCATCACTCTTCCATTACATTCTACCACCTCCCACCAATCTCCCATCTCCAGGGGCCTCTTCAAATCAAATTTTTTATTCCGTCCCTTTTTTTTCAGGACTGTTTTGTCGTTCCTTAGAAAGATACCTGAGATAACGTTACTCGGGAGCAACAGCCCTGTAGTAAAACGTATCGCTGTTTTTTCTATAATGGTTCGACATCCTCGTGGCTCGTACCTCCACCATAACTTCGTCTGTGCCATACTTAACGACGTTTTCGGAATACAAGCAAGAGGAGGATGCGCTTGTGCTGGACCCTACGCTCAAGATTTAATGGGTATCGACCATGAACTAGCTTCGCATTATGAGGAAGTCCTAATGGAAGATAGGTCTCTTAGGAAATTCTTTTTTAAAAGCAAACATCAATTTTTTTTATATTTTTAGTCGTCTTGATCGCCATCACCTCAGACGCAAAAAAGAGAATTCCTGCTACGAAATGCTTCGCCCGGGGTTCACTCGGGTTTCCCTCCCATTTTTCATGTCCGAACATGAAGTCAATTACGTTTTAGAAGCGATCAAAATGGTCGCAACTGAAGGCTGGAAGCTTTTGCCTCAGTATATCCTAAATCCAGAAACAGGAGAATGGAGACACAATACCAACACTGTGAGGATTGTCATTTCTCATCAAAATCTGTGCAGTTGAATTAAACTTTTTTTTTTTTATATAGACTTTTAGAGAGAGAAAGTGGTTGGGTTCAATTCATTATCAAGACGGGAAAATGTGCGTCAGCGAAAGAAGAATATCTGGTATCAGCCCTTGCCCATCGGACTACACAGAATGCTTAAAACTTGCTCGTACGACATTCAACAAAGCAAGAAAGGTAATAAATTTCATTAAAATTGGTCGAAAAATGTCCTTTTTAGATGGCGAAGAGGCATCCCCTGGCCGACCAGTGCACCATGTTAACAGAAGAGCTGAATAAACTTCGTTGGTTTATGCTTCCGAGTGAAGCCCAGGATCTCCTTCTTGGCCATCATCAGAATGTCAAGCAAGATGTTCCTTTTTCGCCGACGACCTATTCAGGCTCCCGACAAAATATAACGATGCTTCCGTTAATAAAAAGACATAACAGCCTCACTGTTCCTGATGAGTCGCTAACCAACAGGTACTTTTTCTTCGTGTTTTTTCGTATTTAATTTTTGCTTTTATTTATTTTTGTTTAGGAATGTTAAAATTTTGAGGCAAAGGTCAGAATCAAACAGCCCTGCAAGAAGTAATAATTATTCGAGGGTTGTGAATGTACCCGCAAGAGAGCGTTGTCATAGTTTAGGTTCGACATTGTTGCCAGAATTTCCGACGAAATACAATATTGCTCCGAGGCAAAGATTGTTATCGAGCAGTAGTCAAGGCGATAGAACCGATAGCGAAAATTCTATTTCAGGTAAATATTGTTTTTTTTTTTTCATTTTTGCTCCTAGCTCCAAAAAATGTAGGTCCTATAAAATATATATATATATATATATATATATATATATATATATATATATATATATATATCGAGACTAGTCTATGCTGTATTAATTGGATGTTTATGTGTTGCCCAACTGTGACTATTGTTTTTAACTTTTAGGTGAACTAGATTTGAAAGCGGCTATATCAAACTCGTTGAGATATACTCCTGATTTAGTAAGTGATTTATAAGATGGAATAGTGATGATATTGATGATATCTAGGTTTATGTTGAAGGCATTACAAAAGAATTGGCGACTGAGATCAAATCTGAAATTCGTGAAGTGATAGCTCAAGTGGATGATGTCTTGTCAGAAAGTAACGATTTCGAGGGGCACAGCTATCATCACAGTTTGGAAAAAAGGCCGAGCGTCGATTTGCAGAGGATGAATAAGAGGAAAGCGTTTTCTCTTCCGGTGAACACTCCTCAAGGGAATCGACCGAATGGGACGCTCCATTCTTCAAGCACGATAACGACACCGAGTTTAAGCCTTCCATCTACAATGGCGGCCATTTCGACTGAAAGGTTTTCCGAATACCTCGTCGGTTTCACATGCGACGTCGTCTCCGAAATGAAGTCCGAATTCCGCGGTGTCGTAAACGCCGTCGACGGCCTCATTTCGCCTGACGGTCCCAAATCCTTCGATCCAAACAGCAAAAAGAATTTCGTCCGTAAAAAGCAAAAAGACCTAAACCATGACGCGAAAAAAGAAGAAGTCAAACTGCAAACCGCAGAAAATATCCTCTCTCATTTCAAATGCAACAAAGAAAGATATTCAAAAAACCTCCAAAGCTCACATGACAGTGGCATCAATTTATCCGAAAGAGATTTGTCACCATCAGAAGGGCACGACCAGAAGAAAGACGACAAACCAAAGAACGGTTACAATCTTCTCGAACTTGAAATCGGTTTGGAGAATATAACCGACAAGTCGAAACTATCCAAAAATAAAAGTCTGAATAATATTAGTAAGCCGTTAAAGTTGACCGGTTCGCCGAAATGGTACTGCCCTCCCAAAGAAATATGGAGACCCGTCTGTGCTGTAAGTGTTTTATTTTTGTAGCGTCAAAACTAAAATGTCATCTTAGGCCATCAAAGAATTCGAAATGATACAAAATGGGGACAAAATTTTGGTTTGTCTGTCAGGAGGGAAAGATTCGTTGTCATTACTCCATGCTTTACATCAGTACCAGTATTATGCGAAAGCAAACGGGATCAACTTTCAACTGGGCGCTGCGACTGTCGACCCAGGGAGCAACGCCTATAACCCGAAACCGCTTAAACCGTACTTGAATTCTTTGGGAATCGAATATTTCTACGAAGAACAAAGTGAGTATCGTTTATTTTAAGCTTTTTGTTAAGACGTTTTTAGAAATTTTGGAGCAAGCTGCTGCCATTGGATGCAAATCGGTTTGCAGCTTTTGCAGCCGTATGAAGAGAGGCAAGCTCTACTTGACTGCGAGGAGGAATGGCTACAATGTTTTGGCTTTGGGTCAACATTTAGACGACCTTTCCGAAAGTTTCTTGATGTCCGCATTTCATAATGGACATTTGCGTTCCATGAAAGCTCATTACTATGTTCAGTGAGTAGTTAAACTTCAGAAATTTGGACAAAGAATGTCAAAGAAAAATTGTGTGTAAACCGTGGTGTAACCTCCTAGGAGCTTAGAATACGTGCAAGGTGTATAGACAAAGATTTTATCTATACACCACAGATTATCTATATGTATATAATATATAGCTATATATAATATATAATATATGCTATACACCTTGGAATACGTGTATTCTAAGCTCCTTGCGCCTAGTGCTATCTTTTGGGTTAACCAAGGGAGCAGCCCCAAAAGAGCCCACTCTTTTTAAGTAGATTTTGTTCCTTTACAACAAATAGGGCCCTTTTTTAGCTTGGGTTTCGATCTTTTATGGACACGAGGGGCCCTTTTAACTAGATTTTGTTCCTTTACGACAAAAAAAGGGCCTTTTAAGCATATTTTTTTATTGTTTTCGGATACCAGGGACAATTTCAACTAGATACCCTGTACAACAAATATGGCCCTTAGCTTGATGTCTGGACAGGTGCCCTTCTAACTGGATACAAATTATCTGTATGACAAAGTTGACCCTTTTTAACTTGGTTTTTGATGCTTTTTTTTTACCCTTGGAGTCCTTTTAGGTAGATACTATTAGGAGCCGTGAAAAGTTTTTCAATGATAGCTCATAGAAAAATGATCCGATCTGGACCGGACTTTTTTTAAAATGAAGCTTATTCATTTATCTACGCATTGAACTAAACTTATTGTAATACTATTTAATCTTTATATTTAAAAAAAAAATTTTAAACCTTTTTTTAGTTTTAAGGCGCTCCACATACTGAAAAAGATAGGTGTGCAAATTTTGAATTAGTTCGGCTGATTCAATCTTTAGTAATCATTGAAATACTTTTTCAAGTTTAGAGTCACAGAGAGACAGGAGCTACAAGGCCCCTTAACTTCATTTTTTTATCCTTTTTGGACACCAGGGGCCTTTTATATCCAGATTTCGTCCTTGATCCTTTGAGGACTCGAGTGTCTCATTTAACCATTTATTCTTTCTTTTACAGAGAAAGGGATCTGAGAGTAATCAGACCTTTTGTTTACGTCCGCGAAAAAATGCTACGCCTCTTCGCCGAAAACCACCATTTGCCCATCATTCCCGAAAACTGTCCAGCTTGTTTTGAAGCTCCCAAGGTGACTATCGACATTAATTGACAAATTCTCAAACCCAATTCCCTCTTTTCAGGAAAGATTCCGTATCAAACAACTCCTAGCACAGCAGGAAATAATCTTCCCGAAGCTTTTCCTATCTTTGAAGTCGGCGATCAAACCACTCATCCGCTTCAGGTACACCGGCCAAGAAAGAAATTCCATCTCTTACAATGAAATGTTGGATCCAAGTCCACACTAATTTCCTATCTTTTCAAGAATAAGGATTGATCGTTAGTTAGATTTCAAAAATCGTAGGACGCTGAGCATTCAAGTCAAATTTGTGCATAAAAGCTGGCATTAGGGCTTCCACTAATTTTAATCAACTGCCAGATCATTATAACCTTAAGATATACGTTTTTACCATACGTTTTTGTCTGAATAAAATAAAAATAAAAAAAAAAAAAAAAATTCTTGGTGATTACCTACTCTGTATAGTGTTTTTTTGGGTTTAGTCATTTAAACAGGTTCCTAAATTCCGTTGTTTGAACTATTTTTATCGCATCATCAACTTTTTAACTGACTACTCACAAAATGTATAAAATGTTTATCATTACGTTTATAAACTGTTATAAATCTCTATAGCTATTTAGTATGAGTGATTGCATTAAATGACATTAATATTTTTCTGAACGTTAATTTATATTTTTCAATAGTTAAATGCCATATTTTTGTATTTTTAAGTAGTTAGCTTGGGAAATCGATCTGCTCTTTAGAGTTTGAATTTTGTGATGAGATTTTAACAGGAATTAAAAAAAAGAAAGAAAGTAGATAGCACTTTTTTCTAATATTCTGACTAATTTAATTTTGCGATTCCTTTTGGCTATTTAAGTGTGCTGTGATCTGAAAATGTGCTTAATTAATTCATTTGTGATGTTACCTAAGTGCATATGCGAGGGTCTGGTGAAATTTTCAAAGCAAATTTTATGTTCCAACTCTTGGACCCTGAATTATAGAAAACCTCGTTATTTTATTTTAGTTTTTGTTTGTATTAAGATATAAGGTAAGGATAAATCTAAGTCAAAAGGACATATTACAAGTCAAAAAAGTATATGTATGTATATATACAAATTTTAGCCTGAGAAACAACCTGAAAGTCAAAATCAGGACTGATTATGCAATCTTTTTTACTCAAGGTTACATATCTGTTTAAAATCAGTACGTTTTTGCAGGCTGTTTCTTAGCTATTCAAATGTTGAGAAAATATGGCTTATTTGTTGTACCACCATTAATCAAAGCATCATTTTCTTGCACTATTCCTCTCTCAAGGGGAGGTGGGTCACCGATCAGGCCAAATTCTCAAAATGTTCAAAAATTCGTATTTTGGCTTCAAGGGAATGACATGTATCGACTATTTTTTGATGTAAAATCACCACATTGGCCTGATCGGTGACCAAAACTGTGAACTTCCCTTGTCATCCTTAGTTTGTAGTTGTTTTATTTTGCCTTAATTTTCACATTTTTTCTCTTTTTCATAATATAAATTAATGTATTATTCTCCATATATGTATAATTTAATTAACAATTTTATTATCGTAATATATACGTCAAAAAAAATTTCATGCGTCAACGCTTAGCTTTAGAATTTAAGTTTTTACAGTCAACTAGGGCGGGGATATCGTGAAACTTTAATCGTTTAGATTGTAAATACAGATTAAAGAATTATTTTTTAAAGAGAAGAAATGAAAAAATAAATAAAAAAAAATGCTTTGGTAGGGAATCCAGAAAGTAGGTTTCTTATATAATTCTTCTAATCTGGAGGTGTTTCCATAATTTTACTTTTCATTACATATTAACATCACATAAAACTCAGAAATAAATTGTTTTCCGTTCATAATTTGGCAGAAAAGATGAAAAAGAGGTTAAGAAAGGTTTGTTTAAAAGTATACATAATGACCTATAACGGCAAATTATTTATAAATTGTGAGTTTTTGGATGTAAAACCATTGAGAAGATTAAAAAAAGAAGAATAAAATGTTTGTTTTTATGTCCTATAAAGTTTTCTGAAAGCTGTACCAGCAGTTGTCGATAAAAATTGCTAAATACCAAAAATTTCAAAAGAAGATCACGGGAGGTGGAAAAATCGAGACTTTTGAACAATGTATATTGTATTGAAAAATATGGGAACAAATAAAAACTATGAATTTGTAATTATGGTTTTTAAGGCTTTAAAGCGTCACTAATTCATAGGTGAAGTTGGCAAGGCGGTTTTCATCAGGGATCGGGCCAAAGTTGTTTCCTTCGCTGTAGTCGCTGTCGGTATTAGGAGCGAATGAAAGTTGGTCGTCTTCTTCGCTTAAGGGGTCGTTGATTTTGTGGAGTAAGCGCCAGAGCCGCCAAGTAGCGATCGATTCGTATTCATTTATGGTGTTCAAGATCATTTTTTTTATGAAAACGTTTTCCCGGTCGATATCAAGAGCCTTTTCAAACGCTTTGATCGCATTCAGGTGGTGGGAAAGATTCAATTGAGATTTCCCGAAGAAATAATAAAGGTTTCTGTTAAACTCTTTAAGCGCACCATTGGAAACTTTGAGGGCTTCTCTTGCATAGTAGCGGGCTTCCGTCGGATGTTTGATTTTGGTGTAAATGAGGACGAGGTTGTAGTACGTCTTGACCAGGAGTTCTTTCATTTTTTCTTTTTCTTTCGCATTCTTCAAACGGATGTACCATAACAAAGATTCTGCATTCTTGAATGCAGTGATTGCTTCGTCGATCTGTTCAGTAGCGAAGAAATGTCTTCCCTCTTCAAACGACTCGGATATTTTTGAGTAATTCGTTTCAAAGTCGGTTTTGTCATCAACTTCAAGATCTTCATCTTTGATGTCTCTGTCTAAATATCGGATGAGATGGATTTCAAGCAAGATGTGCATATTATTAGGAATCCGATCTCGAGTCCCGTATGCTCCGACGGCGCGATCGTGAGCGATCAAAAATTGTGATGTTTCCTTAATCTGCATGGAGTTTAGCGACACCTTTAATCCATCAAAAATACCGCCTCCTCCCAGATAAAAGCGTTCCGGTTTCGGAGGCCACGTCAAAAAACTCGATTTACATGGTAGAGGTTCGCCTTCAATGAAAATATTATAGAAAGCGAAAACGCTTGCGTTTTCCGGTGCCGCCTCACCGTTACCTGCCACTAGGACTTTTTTCATTATTTTTCGGTCCGCAGTAATAGCAATCATATCGTTCGAAAGCTCGCAGAAAGACACTAACTCTCGTAGAAATTCGGGATTGTCACGTTCCTTTCGGGGCCAAATTTGATCCAAATATTTATCGACGGTTTGCTCCTCCTCCACATCCTCCGACAGGTCGTCTTCGTTTTCCGTCGAGAAATTGTCCTCCTCAGGAGCTTCAAAGTAATCATCTTTTATAGAATCCGAACGATCCGGAACGCACATCTTTAAAAAAAGCGTTAGACGTGTATTCTGAATAACAGAAAAGGAGATTTAACTATTTGTTACCGCTAGGCAAGGCTTTGGAGGTAAAAAAGTTTAGTACGGATGGGTTACTTCGACCGGTTGTTTCAACCGGTCAACAACCGGTTTTTCCCGCGATGAGAAAATCGTAATCTTTTTTTCTTCTTTTTCAATTTGTTTTCATCTGATTTACCATATATTGGGCATAATGGCATGCTTAATAAGTAATACTTAATGTTTGTTTGTTTTGTTCTCTTTTCGACTTCAACAAAATAACCTGAGAACCGATTTTGTTTTTCGAAAATCCGGTTAGTAAAACTGTCGCAAATACGAGTACAGACCGGTTTTTTTTGTTCAGTTTCAGTTTTTCTCTTGGATCGAATCAAAGATCGAACTCATCGAATAAACCTGACCTCTCTCTTATGTTTTGAGGAAAATCCGGAGAAAAAACGGAGTAATCGATATTTAAGAGGGAAAAAATGGCGCCATTTGATCCAAAAAACCGTTTTTCACTTTTGCTTTGAGATACATAATTGGTCAGCAGAAAACTACTGGCCCACCTCATCCAATGGACTATAAAAATGACCTCTAAATTAAATTCTTCAGGTCTAAATACAGAAAAATTGCTGGTCCAAATCTTACACTGGACAAAAAATAACCTCCAAAATGCATTCCTTTAGGTCAGAAAGCAGAAAAACTGCTGGTCCACCTCATACGGCATGGTTTTTGCATTCAAATTACCTTGATCCACAGCATGTCGATTGGAACTTCCTTCTTCCTTGCAATTTCTTTAGAACTTCATAGGAATTTAAGAAAAAAAATAACAATTTTTAATAAAATAAGTGTATTACAAAAGAAGATCACATGAACAATAACTCTAAAATTAAAAAAAAAATCTTTAGAATTAAAAAAAAGGACACATTTTTGAAAAAGTACGATAGTTTAAAAAATTATTAGCATCCATATTGTTCATAGCAAAGATACAAAAATTGAGCTTTTAAAGCTTAAACCTAAAAAAATTCTTCAAAACAGAAAAAGTTTCAGAAACGCGTTTTAAGTTTCAAAAAATTTTCACGTCGCCATTATAATCTAAAAAAACTAAAAAAAAAAAATGAACTAAAAAAAAAAGCAAAAATATTTAAAAATTGGAAAAAACCTCAACGCCGTCGGTATCTTTTAAAGTGACGATGTAAGGTTTTCCCTTGGTTTTGTAATCAATGAGTAAGTTTTCTTCGCATAATTTCAACATGATTTCATGATTTTGCAATGCGATCTCTTCTTTGGTGTTGTTTATGTTGAGGCTGCAGTGGATGGCGAATTGGGGAATGTTGTGGATTTCAGGGGGGAGGAGGCGGACGTCGCTTATATCGACGATGGGTCCGTAATCGAGCAGAAAAGCTTGAAGAGGTTCTTTCCTTACAATTTGACCGCGATACCAAACTTTTCCTTCATTTTTCAAATCGACATGTTGAACGCAAAGGATGTCGCCAACGTTGATGTTTTCGATCGAATCAAAATAGCGAGCGTGGATCATCTTATTTTTTAGTTCTTCCAGCTCTTTCTCTTGCAGCACATACTGGACATGGAAGTCGTTGACGTCTTTCAAAAATGATATGTAAACTTGGTTGTTTGTTCCAATGAGGTTGTTTTCGGGCAAACTTTTGTTGATGTAGCTCAAAGAGTTGTTGATGATGTCCTTTCTTCTTTGTATGAAGTCCAAAATGACTTCGGGTGTATAGTCGGTGAAGTTGGCGAATCTGTTGTTGATGAGTAAGCCGGACAAAGAAAGCTTTGATGGGATAGAAATGAGGTCGACGACCACCTTGCCCATTAATGAGATGATTTTAAGTTCGACTTCGTTCTCAATGAATTTCTTGAAAAGGACGCCTGCTTCTTCAGGCCATTCATTATTGACAGGTTTGACACAGAAGTGGACTAGTAGGGCCAATCCTTCTTCTGGAAATGTGCATTCATGAGGGATGGACTTCTTTTTGATGGTTTCATCCTTGTTGCCGTAATCGATGAAATGAACTTGGTCCTTGGCATCAACTGCACGGTACCAACCGCCATCACTGAAAAGAGCGGCGAAAACTTTTTCTTGAGGTTCACCTCCATGGAAGTCATTTATTTCTCTTTTTATCCTTTCGATTCGTCCGCAGTCTGCAGAAAGCTGGACATAAAACTTGCTTATGTCTTCAACGAATGTGACGAATGCTCTATGGGATTCGGAAACTTGAAAATTCCATCCCGCGGGTAATCGTTCGGGGTCGAATTGAGGTTCATAGGCTGCTTTCATTTCATGGACCAGTTTCAAGCTAAGGCTTCTTTCGTCGATCAAATCGCACACCCAAATTGTGCCTTCTTTTTTATAAAAGACCGCTTTGAATGTCTTTTCGCAGTAGAATTCAGGATCAGTTTTCAATAATACAGGAAGTTTGATTTGCGTGCAGAGTTCGGGCTCGCAGAAAAATCGATGGGAGAGTTTCCGAAGGTTCTTTTTTGGGACGATTTCATTGTTGCCGTAGTCGATAAACTTGACATTGAATTCTGATTCAAATGAATCGATGATTTTAGCTCTGTACCAGTTTTCGTCAGACGCTTTAGCACAGCAGACGTTCCCGATTTCAAAGTTGATGTCCGTTTCTTGAGAATCTTCGTAAAATTCATATGCTTCGTTTAAAAGGGAGTCGATTTTAGCGCGATCTTCGCCTCTGCTGATGTAGATCGATTCACCTTCAAAGAACGAGATGAAGACGACTTCTTCTCTTTTGGTGACAGGCAGCGGACAGATGGGCGATATACGAGCTCCTCCACCCAAATGGTAGCCGAGAACATCATAAAATTCGACAAGAAGGCTAAAAAAAATTTAATAGAAATCGATATTTTAAGGACGTTCTTACCTCGATTCTTGGATGTCGATGATGCTAATGATAGATTGCCTAGGAACTTCGTAGCTGGCGTGGTTTCTGTGAGAAGCAAGCACGATGAGGTCTAAAGCATGAATCTTCACTATATAAGATGCATCAACAACAGAGAGGAGAGTCACCAGAAAGTGTTGCCCTTTAAGCAACTCAGCACGTTCAGTGAAAGTTGACATTTCTATAACAATTTGATATAATTCTGAATCTGAAATGAATGGATTAGGTACCAAAGTTGGATGAATCAAGACAAATGCCGGTTGTGTTATCGCTGGACCCTTGGTGTTTGATTGTGTTTACAGCGTCGATTTCAGAAAGAGAGGCGACCTCATCGAAGTCTTCAGCGTTTAAACAGTCTTCAGCGACAGCAAACGGATCTTCCTGAGGTGCTTGCACAGCCGGCATTGCACTTGAAGGCTGGAAATTGGAGACGATTTCGGTGGAAGCGTTGGCATAGACGACCAAGCATCCAAATTCAACTTGGACGGAATTAATTTGAAGAGTGATGACGTCTAAGCTTTCATAGATGGCCTGATAATGAGGCAAATTGTCGGGGTCTTCAACTCCCGGCAAATTCTGA
Organism: Orius laevigatus; assembly: GCA_018703685.1. Lineage (NCBI taxonomy): Eukaryota > Metazoa > Arthropoda > Insecta > Hemiptera > Anthocoridae > Orius > Orius laevigatus. Next base: position 144,898 of record JAGWEN010000110.1, read on the forward strand.
AACTGCACTTTGATTGCCTGAGCAGGAATCGGTTTCAATTCATCGTGAAGGGCATAAAGATCAGACTTAGCAACCATGGTAGAGTTGCCGTAATCAACGAATGTAACCATCACTAAAATAAATTAAAAATTGACCAAAAAAATGAGATTCAATTACCTTGTTCGTTCTCGATGCATGAGACGATGCCTCTATAAAAGTTTCCATCGTCGGGAAACAAGGAAACGACAGGCGAATAAAGAGTAATTTGGTCCGATGGCAGTTTTTCCAATTGGACTCGGCTTAAGATTTCTGCGACATTATTTAAGGGCGATTCGCTATCTGAAAGCTGGACGTAAATCTCCGTGGGTGAAATGAGCGCCACAAAATAGCATTCCATGGCTTCACCATTTTTGAGATCGAGGAAATTGTATCCCAAGCTGTTTGAAACCTTAAAAAGAAATTGACTGTTTAGTATCACTTTCCAACTATGATCTAGCCTGGCTGAATGTGTGCCTTTGAGTCAAAAAACAGTAATTTGGTGCCCTTTTGTACCCTGGACAATGCTAAGAGTCCCCAGACTTCTATTTTAATATTCTAACAAGTAATCATTCCTAGACTATCAAGTAAAGCATACCAATGATTGCTGAGCTCTCTTTTCTTCAGCACTAGCAGCTGGAGATTCTCCTCCGTTAACGACTACATTGTCTGTAACAAATATCATTTATGTATTAATGGGTAATGGTATAAATGGAGGAAATCAGGGTAATGGTAAGAATTGTGGTAATGGAGGAAATTGGGGTAATAGAAGAACTTGAAGTAATGGAGGAAATCGGGGTACCAAATGGAGGAAATCAGGGTAATAGAGAAAATAGGTATAATGAGCCGTTCACTGGCAACTTTCCTGTGTGTGTGGGCCTGCACAATGGCAACTTTTTGATTGCTCTATTAAAAAGCCACATTTAAAATCCTGTTTCATTTCAATTCCAAGCAACTAAATAGTTGCTTTGTGATTGCTTTGGATAAGTTGCCAGCGCGGGGCAGGGGCGGACTGGGACCTTAGGGTGTGGGTGGGTTTTCAGTTAAGGGGGGCGCAGAAAATTTTTGACAGAAAATTGGCTCTTAGAAAAATATATTCAGCAAAAACAGAGGTTCCCAAACATTTTCACAGTGCGCCCCCATTTTAAACAAATTAAAACCTTTGCCCCCCTCTTCCCCTTTAAGTTTTGAATGTAAACTTTGAGGTTTTTAAATGAAATTTGGTTTTTTAAATGTTGATTCTGAGGTTTTTGATAAAAGAAATTACACTTAAAAAGTTGATTTTGAGATTTTTTGACGAAAAAAATTTGCTCTTATAACCAAGATTAGGAGGTTTTTGACAAAAAATTGCCAACTTATTTTATATTTTATATTTTGCCAAGTTAATTTTGAGGTTTTTTGAAGAAAATTAGGCATTTATAAATTTTGATTTTGAGGTTTTTGACGAAAATTTGGCTTTATAAATGTTTAATATGAGGTTTTTGGACGAAAATTAGGTTTTACAAATGTTGATTTTGAGGGGTTTTTTTAAAACCAAAATTGGGCTTTACAAATGTTGATTTTGAGGTTTTTTTGACGAAAATTAGGCTTTTTAAATGTTGATTTTGAGGTTTTTGACGAAAATTTGGCTTTTAAATGTTGATTTTGAGGTTTTTTGACGAAAATTAGGCTTTACAAATGTTGATTTTGAGATTTTTGGACGAAAATTAGGCTTTAAAAATGTTGATTTTGAGGTTTTTGACGAAAATTTGGCTTTTAAATGTTGATTTTGAGGTTTTCGGACAAAAATTAGGCATCATAAATGTTGAGTTTGAGGGTTTTTTTTTTGACGAAAATTAGACTTTACAAATGTTGATTTTGAAGTTTTTAATGAATTTTTGGGGATATTTGCACACAAAAAAAAATCTTGAGCTTTCCCCCCCCCTGGGGACAGCTTACGCCCCCCTAGGGGGGCGCGCCTCCAGTTTGGGGGCCATTGAGCAAAAATAACGCTTAAAAAAAAATATTTAAAAAAATAAATAAAAAAACCAAAATTAAAAATTAAAAAATTGATGAAATATCGGGGGTTCTGTTCACCCCCCCCCCCCCCGGGCCAGTCCGCCCCTGCCTTAATGGAGGGGTGATGGAGGAAATCAGGGTAATGATGAGCATTGTGGAAATATCATAAAAATTAAAATCGAAGCACGGTTAACCAAATCATACCTGAACAAGGAGGCATTTCAAAGTAAGACAAGATTTCACTTGGCGCATTGGCATTAACAACCAACCATCCATGGGCGACGTCCGCAGAAGTAATTTGAAGAGTGATGACATCCAAACTTTCATAGATCGCTTGATAACGAGGCAAATCATCAACGTCTTGCACCTCCGGCAAATTCATGAAATGAACTTTCACCGCCTGAGCAGGAATTGATTTCAATTCATCATGAAGGGCATAAAGATCAGACTTGGCGACCATGCTCGAGTTGCCGTAATCAACGAATGTAACCATCACTAAAATTTAAAACTTAAAAATTACAAAAATAGTACAATCCATTACCTTGTTCTTTTTCAACGCTTGTGATGATCCCTCTATAAAAGTTTCCATCATCGGGAAACAAAGACACAACAGGCAAATAGAGCGAAATTTGGTCCACTGGTAGTTTGGACAGTTGGACCCGACTCAAGATTTCTCCAATCCTATTCAATTCGGATTCACTATCTGTGAGTTGGATGTAAATTTCCTTCGGTGAAATTATCGCAATAAAATAGCAATCTTTATATCCATTTTCGATATGAAGGAAGTTGTAACTCAAAAATTTTGAAACCTAAAAATTTTTTTGTTTTTGATACCAATATAAAGAAAAAATAGTACCACCGATGATTGCTGAACTTCACGACACTCAACTTGGCTTGATGGCAATTCAATGGTTTCTAAAAAGAAATCACAGTGAAATTTGAAGTTTTAAAACAAAATGAAATCAGTACAAAAATGGGGAAATAATGTGGAAAAATCGTGATGGCTTCCAATTATCCGAAAACTCAAGGTTCAGAGAGTATTGGACTTAAGGTTAAAAATTATTGTAAGTTTTAATGCTAGGGAATTTAAGTATATCTGAATAGGATGATTTTCCTGAAGTCCAAAAAACTCGAATTTTCCAGGCTATTTTGAGGATTTAAGGATAAAACAAACGATTTCATACCAGCCCCTGAGGTTGGCTGAAAACTAGCGAGAATTTCAACAGACGCATTTGCTTGGACGACTAAAAATCCTTGGGCGACGTCAACATTTATGATCTGTAAAGTGATGAGATCTAAACTTTCATAGATGGCTTGATAACGAGGCAAATTGTCGGGGTCTTCAATTCCTGGCAAATTCTGGAACTGCACTTTGATTGCCTGAGCAGGAATCGGTTTCAATTCATCGTGAAGGGCATAAAGATCAGACTTAGCAACCATGGTAGAGTTGCCGTAATCAACGAATGTAACCATCACTAAAATAAATTAAAAATTGACCAAAAAATGAGATTCAATTACCTTGTTCGTTCTCGATGCATGAGACGATGCCTCTATAAAAGTTTCCATCGTCGGGAAACAAGGAAACGACAGGCGAATAAAGAGTAATTTGGTCCGATGGCAGTTTTTCCAATTGGACTCGGCTTAAGATTTCTGCGACATTATTTAAGGGCGATTCGCTATCTGAGAGCTGGACGTAAATTTCCGTGGGCGAAATGAGCGCCACAAAATAGCATTCCATGGCTTCGCCATTTTTGAGATCGAGGAAATTGTATCCCAAGCTGTTTGAAACCTTAAAAATTGACAATTGTTTAGTATTAAATTTTCAATGGAGAGACCTAAAAATCTACCTCTACAGCAGCCGGTAAGTTATATCAACTCCCCCGCCTGAAAACGCATGCAATTTGGCGTCCCCCAATTCGGCGGCATCGCAAGATTTGAAGGAATTTAAGATTAATCGAAAAACTTGATAAATAGTGTGAATGCTCTACTTGCAATGCCGCCAAGGGAGCTTTGAAAACAGGGGACACCATTTTTCCAGCTGCTGTAGATGGGACAAAAGTATTGGTAGGGTGGTTTGATTGTTTTCTTTGGTTTTGCTGGATAGGTGGGAGTTTTGGGAGGTTTGGGAAGCTTGGGTGATTTGAGCAGGTCTTAAACGGGCGGTTTGGCCAGTTTTGGACCTTAAAATTGCTTGACTATTAATAGTCTTTACTAATTAGGATTTACTTAATCATACCAATGACTGCTGATCTCTCTGTTCTTCAGCAGCGTGAGATTCTCCTCCATTTACGACTGAAACTCCATCTGAAACAATCATTAAAACGATGTCCCGATTAACCTTATCATACCTGAACAAGGAACCTGGAAATAAGGAACGATTTCATTCGGCGCATTGGCATCAACAAGCAAAGATCCTTGGACAACGTCGGCAGAAATGATTGGAAGAGCGATGACCTCTAAACTCTCATAGATTGCTTGATAATGAGCCAAATTATCGACGTCTTGGACCTCCGGCAAATTCATGAAATGAACTTTCACCGCCTGAACAGGAATTGATTTCAATTCATCGTGAAGTTCAAAGAGATCAGACTTGGCGACCTTGCTCGAGTTGCCGTAATCAACGAATGTAACCATCACTAAAATCAAAAAATTAATAAATATTACAAAAATTTGATTACCTTGTTCTCTTTCTATGTTAGTTATGATCCCTCTATAAAATTTCCCGTCGTCAGGAAACATGGACACGACAGGCAAATAGAGCGAAATTTGGTCCAATGGCAGTTTGGACAAGCTAATTCTGCCTAAGATTTCGTTGATATCATTTAAGGCAAATTCGCTGTTTATAAGCTGCACGTAAATTTCCGTGGGCGAAATAAGCGTCACAAAATAGCATTCAATTGTATCACCGCTTTGAAGAGGAAGGTAAGTCAAGCTGTCCTGAACCTTAGGTTGCTGAGGTACAACTGGTGCTATTTTTTGCATTTCTGCAGGTGCATCGTGTTTATTTTCGATGTTTTCTCCTAAAATAAAAATGATAGAATAATTTAAATGAAAGAAATCTTGAAAATACCCCGTTTATGAATGGATTGTTTCATTTTTTGAGTGACACTTTCACCTTTGTCGTCGAAAAGTTCGACGCTCAAGTAATGGGCCATAGCTGCGAGAACTGTCATCTTGTAAACTCTTTTAGGGACGAGGTGCTTAATGAGGTCATTCCATGCAAACTCGCCATGTTTTCCTTCGAAATTGTAGAGGCCGCACTCGATCGCTTGAGCACGCCAGTTCTCCACCAACGATCTGTTCCGGATTTCTCGAACATGACGCTTTTCAACCTATCAAAAAATGTAAAACCATGCAATTGATTTTATTACTACTAGTCCAGTCAAACTAAGCCCGAAAAGGCCAAATAAAAGGAAAAAATAAGGTATTTTGTTTCTCTACGGAAAGGGGTTGGTCCCATGATTGACCAAAAAAAAGTCCATAACCGTAACTCGTGAGCTTTGGCGTAAGGAGCGTTTTTTAGGTGATTTTTTTTCGTTTTTCACCAATATCTCGAAAACCGTAAATAATAGGCGAAATAATTATTAGTACAAAATTAAAGATAATTAAATTTGCCATAATTTTGAGCTAATATGATTTTTTCGTAGGACCAAACGTTTCTGAGCTACGAGGTCACAAAAAACCGGGGTTTTCTATTTAGACCTCTAAAGGACAGAAGACGTCATCTAATCAAAAAAGTGGACTTAATAAAAGTTGTAGAGAATTTAATTACCTTTTGAAAACAACTCTCAAAAAGCAATTAACGATAAATAGGCAGGGGTGGGGGTAAATTTCAAAACAAATTTCTTTCAATTTTTGAATAAATTTTTTTTTAAATATTTTGAAATTTACCCCCACCCCCGACTTTTGACCGCCAATTTTTTTGAGGGTTGGTTCTTAAAGGTAATTAAATTCTCTACAACTTTTACTAAGTACACCTTTTTGATTAGATGACGTCTTCTGTCCTTCAGGGGTCAAAATAGAAAACGATGGTTTTTTGCAACCTCGTAGCTCCGATACGTTTGGTCCTACAAAAAATCGTATCAGCTCAAAATTATAGGGATTTTAATTATCTTTAATTTTGTACTAAAAATCTTTTTGCCTACAACCTACGGTTTTCGAGATATTAGGAAAAAACGAAAAAAATCGCATTAAAAGCTCTAGCGTCCCAAGTGCACGGGTTTCAGTTATGGACTTTTTTTGTGGTTAATCAGGGGACCAACCCCTACACATTTCCGTGGATAAACAAAAAACCTTATTTTTTTCCATTCCCAGGCTTAGTTTGACTGAACTATACCTTTATAATGTTCCCGAAATCGATAAGTAGGACAAGAAAAAAGTTTGGCATCGTCTCAGATATGGAACCTCTAAACCAAGATTCTTCATGAGGGTCAAAAACAGCGACTGGGGAACCAATCGTGACTGAAAGAGGTTCCTAAAATAATAATTAGTAATTTATTGATAGATAATATGAACTACCGTGTAGGCTCCATTTGCGTAAGCATCGATTAAGGTTTGCTGGATGCTGTCGATGAGTTTTTGTTTGGAAACATATTGGACGTAGAATTTCTTTGCATTTTCCACGTGCGTTATTATTACTTTGGTGTCTTCAGGGCTGTAAATGAAGAGTTTATGATTTTACGGTACTATTTGATGAAATTAGTGAGAAATAGGGTGTGCCAGATAAAGTGGACATGTCAATTATCTCCCAGATTTTTGGCCAGACAAAAAAAAGTATCTAAGTAAACCCCCTTTGGATTCGACATACAGGGTGCTCCAGAACTTAACTTTAATATTTTAAATACGTTTTGACCAAGGAAGTCGATTCTGTGCTTGATTTCAAGTAACTTTTACTTAGAACACTTTTTAGATAGGACCAAACGTTTTCAAGTTATGACTACTGTCAGGGGCGGACTGGCGACAAAGCCCAATTTTTGTTTAAAAAAAACCTCGAAATCAACATTTATGAAGCCTAATTTTCGCCAAAAAATCTCAAAATCAACATTTGTAAAGCCTAATTTTCGTCAAAAAAACTTCAAACTCAACATTTATGAAGCCTAATTTTCGTCAAAAAAAAACCTCAAAATCAACATTTATTAAGCCAAATTTTCGTCAAAAACCTCAAAATCAACATTTATAAAGCCAAATTTTCGGCAAAAACCTCAAAATCAACATTAAAAAAGCCAAATTTTCGTGAAAAACCTCAAAATCAACATTTTTAAAGCCTAGTTTTCGTCACAAAAAAAAAAATCAACATTTTTAAAGCCTAATTTTCGTCAAAACCTCAAAATCAACATTTGAAAAGCCTAATTTTCGTCAAAAACCCTCTAAATCAACATTTAAAAGCCAAATTTTCGTCAAAAACCTCAAAATCAACATTTATGAAGCCTAATTTTCGTCAAAAAAACCTCAAAATCAACATTTATTAAGCCAAATTTTCGTCAAAAACCTCAAAATCAACATTAAAAAAGCCAAATTTTCGTGAAAAACCTCAAAATCAACATTTTTAAAGCCTAGTTTTCGTCAAAACCTCAAAATCAACATTTTTAAAGCCTAGTTTTCGTCAAAAAAAACCCTCAAAATCAACATTTTTAAAGCCTAATTTTCGTCAAAACCTCAAAATCAACATTTGTAAAGCCCAATTTTGGTTTAAAAAAAACCTCGAAATCAACATTTATGAAGCCTAATTTTCTTACAAAAACCTCAAAATCAACATTAAAAAGCCTAATTTTCGTCAAAAACCTCAAAATCAACATTTGTAAAACCTAATTTTAGTGGGAAAATCAACATTTATGATGCCTTATTTTCGTCCAAACACCTCATATTCAACATTTATTAAGCCAAATTTTCGTCAAAAACCTCAAAATCAACATTTATAAATGCCTAATTTTCGTCAAAAAAAACCTCAAAATCAACTTTGAATTGGCAATTTTGGTTTTAATTTGTTTAAAAGGGGGGCGCACTGTGAAAAAGTTTGGGAACCTCTGTTTTTGCTGAATATATTTTTCTAAGAGCCAATTTTCCACGCCCCCTTAACTGAAAACCCACCCACACCCTAAGGTCCCAGTCCGCCCCTACTGTTCCACTTAACCAGCAGATTATCTGCCTGACGAAAAAAAGTATCGAAGTAAACCCCCCTTGGAGTTTAGCGAGGAATCCATTGGTATCGATAACTTTTGGTTGACGTCAGTCAGCACTGTAACCTGACTTTCTGATGTAAGGCAATGCTAATGAGTAGGGACCGGATGTTTATGCAAAATAAAGAATCAATTCTTTTAATCAGCGAAATCATCAACGAAAAACCATCAAAACAAAGAAATAAATCATTCTCCTTAACCATCATTCATCAATTTGTTGATGATTTGAATGATTGATAGAATTAATTCTTTATTTTGCATAAACATCCGGTCTCTACTAATGAGGTAATGAAATAAGCAAAATACCTGGGGAGAATTTGCGGGAGATAATTAAGTGGCGCATGATAGCTTATGATCATTTCCTTCACATCGCATCCTTTGAACTCCATGACGCAAGAGTGAACCGGCTGCGGCGTCGGTCCTACGACTGTTATCTGGACTTGAGCACCAAGCAAAACATTTATGATGTAATCATGTGTTTTTTCATTGTACGGAAGAGAATCTGCGTCAGCGAGACGGAATTTCATCGCTTGAGGTTTGATTTGTGATGCGCTGAAAAAGATTTTATAAGAGATTGTAAACAGCTTGCTTAATACGTACTCGTAGCTGATTTGGTAAAGATGAGCGAATGGGATTTCTCCTGTAGTGCCGTAATCGCAGAAGAAAACTTGGCAACTGTAATTGTACACGCAAGTTACAACACATCGTCTGAGTTCTGAGTTTAATCCAGTGCTGCCCATTAAGCACATCCCTAAAAAAAATGAAATGACATCAAAATTAGATCAGATCAGGGGTTGAAATTTATTTTTTTGAATCGTTCAATTCAAATTTTGTTCAAAAAATAAAATTCAATTCAAATTGATCTAGCTCCTTTTCTATTGTAGCTAGAGACCTGGGGTTGGTCTCATTGGATTCAGCGTTCAAAAATCTACAAATCTATACCTTGTAGACACACGATTTTTACCTTTTTCAAGGAGAAAGGTGATGAAATCTAAAGTAAAGTGCCTTGATCAAAAATCAAGTTGAAAACGGCCTTTTTTGTCGAAAAGTAACCAATTGTAGTCACTTGTAGGCACACATTTACCCTGAACACGAATTTAAAGGTCTTTAGGCCCGAAGCCACGTCACTTTTGACTACATTTGGTTCCTTTTCGGCAAAAAAAGGCAGTTTTAGCTTGATTTTTTGATCCATTTTTGACAAAAATGGCACTTTACCTCGATTTTTAGAGATTACGGTGACTTTTTGCTACTTTTGGTTCCTGTACGACAAAAAAAGGCGATTTTTGATCTTTTAGCTATTTTTGGCGAAAAAGATCAAAAATCAAGCTTAAAAAGGCCTTTTTAGTCGAAAAAGAACCAAATGTAGTCAAAAGTGACCTTGATCTCTAAAAATCGACGTAACGTGCCATTTTTGTCAAAAAAGTATCAAAAACAAGCTAAAAATCCTTTAAATTCGTGTTCAGGGTAAATGAGTGCCTACAAGTGACTACATTACTTTTCGACAAAAAAGGCAGTTTTCAACTTGATTTATGATCAAGGCACTTTACTTCGATTTCATCACCTTTCTCCTTGAAAAAGGTAAAAATCGTGTGTCTATATGGTATAGATTTGTAGATTTTTGAACGCTGAATCCAACGAGATCAACCCCAGGTCTCCAGCTACAATAGAAAAGGAGCTAGAGCGATTTGAATTTTATTTTTCAAGAAATAAAATGTATTATTTGAACGAAAAATAAAATTTAAAATTTGAATTGAACGATTCAAAAAAAAAATTTCACTCAATTTCAACCCCTGGATCAGATTTACTCGTACCTGGAGAGACAACTCCGCAAGCTGGTTTTCGTGTAGTTTCTTCTAAAAGTCTTTTTATAGATGGTATTAAAATTTCGGACGAGTTCTGAAAATTAATTCAGTTAGAAAATGGAAAAAAAAAATTATCATTCACTGGTCAAAATATCAAATCTTTTTTATAGGTGAACATTGAATTACCATAAAACAACAAAAATCACCAAACATGCTAAAATCAGTCAAACCAGCAAAACTACAAAAATCACCCAAATCACCGCCAAAAATGCCAAAATCTCCCCCACCGCCAAGGCCTTCAAAACTGCTTAAGCTTCCCAAACTGTAAAAAGCTCCCAAAACCATTCCAATGTCCTTATCGTCCAAATTATCCAAACCGTCCAAACTGCCTAAAGTGTCTAAACTTCGCTTACCTCCCAAAATGTCGAAACCACCTTAACTGCTTAAACCACCTAAACTTCCAAACCCTCCCAAACCGCCAAAAATTTCGAAACCATATAACCTCCATTCTCTCCAAAACTGGCCATTCCACTCATTTTAGTTTTGAGCACAATTTACAGGCACCCATGTCCATATTTGATGTTTTGACCAGTCCGCCCCCTGGGGATAGGAGGAGGAGGAAATGTTGAAGAAAAAACTTACTCCTAGCTGTAAGTAGAATGTGAAAGGTTCATTTTCGACAACGTGGCTCACAAATGCTTTGTAAGTTTGACCCTCCTCTAACGGAAGTGAATTTGAGAGCAACTCATCCATTTTGATAACTCCGTTCGATTCCGATGATCTTCTGGATTGATTCGCGATTTCGAATATGTTTGGGTGACTTCGATATCGAATAGCTTCTGAATAGCCGTAATTAATCGAGTTGGATCGCCCGGTTGAACACGAAGAGAGGGAAGAATTGAGAAGGCAATTCCTCGAACTGAAAAAAATTAATACGTAAACAAAAACTTAAGATGAAGGTTGGAGGAGAATTAAGGAATTACTCCCGTTCCATCATGCTATTCCAGGAGTCCCCTTGCCTCACCACCCTGGGGACAGGAGGGGATCTACAGGACCAATATGGGGTGTTCGGGGAAGATTAGAGGTTAAGGGAGAATGATGAGGGGAAGAACAAGGGCCCATGAGATGAGGGAGCCAAAGAGCCAAACGTTAGGTCATTCCAAGCACTGATACAGTCTTAAAATTATTTTAAAAAACTAATTCCACTTAACAAAATATTAAAAATCCAATCTTTCTAAGTCAATTCCCCTTTTCCAAAACGCCCCTCTTCGCAAACCTAACTTATAATTAAACCGAAATGTTAAACAATCACTCACGATTCGTCGGTGATAATTGAAAATAAGAATAAATTCAAAATTTAAACTTAAATCAAGAAAAAGGACGAGCAGGTTACAAAGAGCACGCGTTCAACATCAAACTGTGAGTTGCCCTTTAGGACTAGCTATAACGTTATTCACGGCCATCATCATCTCCCCGCGAGAGGTCATAGCATGGGGGGAGAGGGGAATCCCCTATTTTCATAATTAAACCTACATTTTAATTACTAAATAATTCAATTATTACAAATTAATTTTAATTTTAGAAAATGTAAATCCATTAAACGTTTTAAAATGGGTTAAAAGAACAGCGAAAAATCGAAAGTAAAAAGGAGGTCGGCCATGATGGCGTCTCTACTCCTGAGGTGCCCCAATGCGCAAAATCCTTCACGACAAGTTTCTGGCAAAGTTGAAATTCAAGGAAACTAAAAAATTTAAAGGAATTTTTTTTTTAAAAACTTACCCCCTCCAATTTCGATCGGTGAATCCCGGCATTTTTAGAGAGAGTTTTCTCCTTTTTTCATTTAACGATCAATCCTGAAACGGAAATGAAATTTTTAAAAAAGTTAATGAATAAATATAAAATAAAAAAATAAAAAAATAATAATAATAAAAAAACTTCTACCAAGTTCTGCAATAATTTTTTTTTTTTTTTTTGTAAATTTCTAACGGAGTGTGATTTTGCTGCAACCTCTTGGTTTGAATGGCGACGTGAAAGTGGAGATTCCTTGAAAATCGAGCGAATCAGGGAGTAACTCCCACTCTTCCTTTAAGGAAAATTCGATTTTCCATTGGTTGATTTTGGTTTTCGAAGCGATTAGAGAGATCTCTTTTCGTTTTTTATTGCGGAATTATTCAGAACTAAAGGTTCTAGAACGAAATGTAGAATTAATTTGCAAGTTCTGACGTCATTTTCGATATTCATAGAATATTATTAGGATTCCCAATTTGGATGGTTTTTGGCCCAAATGTTAAAAAATTCATATCCGTACTGAAATCAGGGTGGTAATCAAAGAAAAACCCAATTTAAAAATGCGTTTTTATATTGAAATGTAATTCTGCACAGGGCGTTTCTAATTTACTGACCAGAGAAAAAACTTACTACCAGACAAACTACTGATGCGACCGAGCTGAAATTTGGCAGGGAAGTTTATTTTAGTTGGTAGCACCGATCCTCGAAGGAAATTTTCAAATCGGACTACCGGGGGCGGAGATCTCGAAAAATGATCACCACCGGTCCTATTTGAAAATTTCCTTCGAAGATCGGTGCTACCACCAAAAATAAGCTTCCCTGCCAAATTTCAGCCCGGTCGCATCAGTAGTTTGTCCGGTAGTACGCTTTTTCTCTGGTCAGTAAATTAGGTAGACCCTTCTGCACATCTAAAAAAACTGAGCGGAAAACTATCTATGTGCCAAAAACCTCCATTTTGGGAGGTTACTTCGAAAAATTATTGGAAGTTACTAAGTCACCGGAAGGTGAAAATGAGGTCAATGCAAGAATTTAGGTCAAGATATATTGCCTTCAAATAATTTTGAGTTTGAGTGAACACTAAATTTAAAAAAATAGCGACTTTTCAGGTTCACCGATGGTCTTGAAATCTTTCGCAAACTTTTTTTGATATCAGGAGAAGAAGCCCTATAAATTTCAAGGCTATCGGTCCAAAGGGAGCTGAGAAAAGGCACTTTTTGGGCTGAAAGTTCACTCATACTCAAATTTTGTCTCTGAATGAATATCACCGTCAAATGTCCCTTTCGGGTTGAGGGTCCACTCACACTCCAATTTTGTCTCTCAAGTTTTTTTTTAACCGTTTTTAGGTACCTATTTGGGTTTAAACCTGAAATGATTTTTTCTTGTCGAATCGTGAATGCAAATTAATCCTTTAAATTAATACTTTAAACCTTCTAGATGTTGTGAAATAATGAATCTTATCTCGAAATTTTATTATTTTGCTCTTCATCGAAAATCCGTTTTTACAAGGAAAAAAATTTAATTTTTCTCTCACATTTTTGAGGAATGGTGTGTGACACTTCAGCATATTTTATTTCCAACAAGCCTTCCAAGGAAAATTCCCAAATTATCCCTATAACGTGAACGAACGTGGACCAGCAGATAATCTGTCAGAATTTTGACCTGACGAAAAAAAGTATCCAAGTCCCCTTGGATTTTAGCGAGGAATAGATTTGTGTGAATAAATTTTGGATCTGATGTTCAGGGTGCTCCAGAACGGCCGTAACTTGGTTATTTTTAATACGATTCCTATGTTTTGACCATGGGATTCGATTCTGCGCTTGATTTTCAGTAACTTTATGTACTTATAACATTTTTTTTAGGATAGGACCAATGGTTTTTAGGATGGTTTTTTAAGACCAATGGTTCCGAAGTTACTGGTATTCGGAGTATTCATTGTGGTATTCAGAATATTCAGAGGGTGGTACGCTGGGTGTTCAGAATGATATTCAAATAATCATGATGGTATTCAGCGCATTCAGAGTGTGGTGATCCGGGTATTCAGAGGGTGGCGATCAGTCGATTCAGAAGTGATCAAGGTATTCAGGGCGATATTCAAAGTATGAGAGTGGTATTCAGAGCATCATGGTGGCGATCAGGGTTTCATTGTATCGCGATCATGGTATCAGATGGTGGTGATCAGGATATTGAAAGCGATATTCAGAGTATCGAAGACGGTCTGGGCATACATTATGGGCAGACTATCATGTTGGTATTCAGATTATTCAGAGGGTGGCGAACAGGGTATAGGGTGGTGATCAAGGTATTCAGAGTACCTATCAGGTTGTTCAGAGGGTGGTGATCAGAGTATTCGGAGGAGGGTGGTGATCAGGATATGTTGGTATTCAGATTATTCAGAGGGTGGCGAACAGGGTATAGGGTGGTGATCAAGGTATTCAGAGTACCTATCAGGTTGTTCAGAGGGTGGTGATCAGAGTATTCGGAGGAGGGTGGTGATCAGGATATGTTGGTATTCAGATTATTCAGAGGGTGGCGAACAGGGTATAGGGTGGTGATCAAGGTATTCAGAGTACCTATCAGGTTGTTCAGAGGGTGGTGATCAGAGTATTCGGAGGAGGGTGGTGATCAGGATATGTTGGTATTCAGATTATTCAGAGGGTGGCGAACAGGGTATAGGGTGGTGATCAAGGTATTCAGAGTACCTATCAGGTTGTTCAGAGGGTGGTGATCAGAGTATTCGGAGGAGGGTGGTGATCTAGGAACGCGGTAGCGTTCCGCCCCGCCAAGCAAAATCCGTCCGAAAGTTCAAAAGGTACCAAGTGTATGTTTACTGGACGTGACGAGATGCGATTTTCGGGTATCTGGATCTCGGCTTCCTGAGGAACGGTTTACTTGAAATTTTATAGAGACCTTCTCTAATACGATAATAGGAAGCCCTGAAAATTTCAAGTCGATCGGTTCACAGGGAGCTGAGATATAGAACTCTGAAAACCCGGTTTTCGGCCTTTACCATGTTCTTCTTCTCCTTCTTCTCCTCCTTATTCAGTTAGCCAGGGCTACAGCCTCTACTTCTGCACCGATCGACTTGAAATTTTACAGGGACCTTCGTTTCAATTTTAGCCAGTGCCTTTTGAAAGATTTAACCCGATAGCTGGTCGCAAAAAAAAGTTATGACCAAAAAACTGAAATTTTAGGGCTACTGCGCAACTTTTACTGCGCACTCAAACATCGACCTTGAAAAACGCCAAACCAATAAAAAAATTCACTTTCCTAGGGCACTCGAAAAACACCTAAACCACCAAAATCACCAAAAACACCCAAATTACCAAAAAACCCCAAATCACCAAAACCACCCAAATCACCAAAAACACCCAAACCACCCAAATTACCAAAATCACCCAAATTACCAAAAACCCCCAAATCACCAAAACCACCCAAATCACCAAAAACACCCAAACGACCAAAAACACCCAAATCACCAAAAACACCCAAATCACCAAAAACACCCAAACCACCCAAATTTAAACAAAGATTTAACCCGCTGAAAGATTTAACGCATAGCTGAATCCAAAAAAATCAATTTCAGGTTGCTTGCAGCCACTTAGGCTCTTGATTCTGTCTTGATTGTCTTGATTCTTCAAAAAATCTAACAGATAAATAGTTATAACTTATAATTTTAGTATAATACAAAATCCAGAACGTAAAAAATTTGTCCAAAAACGAAGGTACTCTGAAAATCCAGAACGTAAAAAATCTGTCGAAAAACGAGGGTACCTACTCTGAAAATCCAGAACGTAAAAAATCTGTCGAAAAACGAAGGTATGTACCTACTCTGAAAATCCAGAACGTAAAAAATCTGTCGAAAAACGAAGGTACCTACTCTGAAAATCCAGAACGTAAAAAATCTGTCAAGATCCTAAAAAATCCGCCGAACCAAAAAAAACTAAAATGTACTCTGACAATGCTGTGCTATATTAAGCCGCTACTTTTACCCGCCTGCTCTGCTTCAATATGTTATTACCTTCATATATCATTATAAATTTAACATAATTACATTTCAATTACAATATGTACAATAGTTCAATTTTCTGGCTCATATTGTACCAGGGCAGACGGGGGGATCGCTGCGTGGCTACCTCCGCGATGGTGATCCTGGATACTGGACAGGACTGTACAGTGAGACCTACTAAGAGGAAAAACATTTTTTTTAAAAATCAATCAATATAACATTTTTATTGCAGCGTTGCTGCTATACCTACCGATAATTTAACAAAAATGTAGGTGAGAACGTACAGTTCTGTCTTGCTAAATGCTACTCAAGTTAGCTTAATTATAGCACAACATGTTACTATTCTTGCTTATGGACGTTCCAAGTCAACTACAATTTCAACTACAAAAAGATGTGATATCCGTACAAAAACCCTCCGTGTAAAAAACACCCCGCCTCGCAAAACTCCTTCTTCTTCAGCCGGAAAAAGATATGATATCAACTTTCCCGCCCGCCGATGTGCGAGAGGTCGGTATGATTTAGAGAAAGAGGAGAGATGAAGCGCCCTTGCTCCCATTTTCAAAGCTCCCCTTGGCGGCATCGCGAAATACTTTTTATCAGGGAAATCAGTTACCTCTGCACATAATGCATCTGTAGTAAGTCTTTCAGATTGATCGATAACATAATTCTTAAATTCAATTATCATGGTTTATGCAGGTTTCCTCCACTATTACTTTTTAAATACGATAACACCTGAATAGTGATTACTGAGCAAGGAGATGCTCCTGAGCATTTGCCATCCGTCTCCTAACTTAAGTTACCCAGAACTAACGTTAACGTCTTAACAGAAATTGCACTTACAAAGTTAGTACAAAAAGTGCAAATGTACAAAAAGTTAGTTGTTCAGCATATGAAACCTTCAAAACCAGTCGTGAAAAATTCAACTTACTGTTTTCCTCTTCCAATGATGTATTTTCATTCAATAGTTCCACAATCCTAACCAGTAATCACTGATCAAGGTATTTGCATAGCTACCCATCTAATGCACCCTGTAAACAAGTATTTCGCGATGCCGCCAAGGGGAGCTTTGAAAATGGGAGCAAGGGCGCTTCATCTCTCCTCTTTCTCTAAATCATACCGACCTCTCGCACATCGGCGGGCGGGAAAGTTGATATCATATCTTTTTCCGGCTGAAGAAGAAGGAGTTTTGCGAGGCGGGGTGTTTTTTACACGGAGGGTTTTTGTACGGATCAGGATATTCAGAGTGATATTCAGACGATCATCAGGATAGTGATCAGGGTATTCTCAGGATATTCATAGGGTGGAGAGGTGGTGATTAGTGCATTCTGGGCGCTATTCACGGTTCCCAGTTGAGTTTCTACCCATGACGTAGTCAATTATGTCATAAGAGATTGAGACATTGGAATTCAACAAGTGTACACGTGCCGGCGTGGCAGTGTGATAGCACTATTGATAAGGCTTGGAGAATCATCATTTTTGTAATTTAAGTTCAAAATGTCCTCAGAAGCCTTAAATTCTGAGATCGTCTTTGTTTGCTGTCAAAAGCCGAATTATTTTCCTTGTACGGTCTGTGTGAAATGCGGCAAAGTTTACCACCTCGGATGCCTCGACGATCTCAAGATTTCGGCCATCGATCGGACCCGTGTCGTCTGCTGTGGTGCCTCTGACCCAAAAATCGCCTCTGAAGCTCTTCAAGAAGAAAATCGTCTCCTCAGGAAACTCTACGAGGATAGCAAAGAAACTAATGGCGTGCTCAAGGAGAACATTGGATTTCTCAAAGAAAAAATATCCCAGTTGGAAATATTGGTGGCTAATGGAAACCTTTCGGTGCCAAAGAATGGCCAGAAAGTTTCACCGTCCTCGAGTGTCGAGAATGGAGCCGTTGTAAGTGCAGCACACTGATCTAATGCTCTGTCAACATGGTACATTAGGTGTTATCGGAACACTTTCTTGGCCCAGGTTGGTTAGTGTAAATCCCACCTCCAAGCTTCCTGGTCTCATTGGTTAGGTTGCTTGCCCACCAAGAGATCGGGAAATTAAAGGGCCCCTCCAACTGTATGGTTGCAGGTCTGGTCATCCTTTTAACTCTTAGATGCCATTCCTATAGGACAAACAGGGCCCTTTTTGGCATGATTTTTGGCCTTTTTTGGACACCAGGGGCTCTTTTAACTTGATCCTAGATTACTCCTTCACTGTACATGAATGGAATCTAGTTAACAGTGCCCTGGTATCCAAAAAGGGTCAAAAATCAAGCTAAAAGGTGCCCTATTTGTTGTAGAGGAATCGTATCTAGTTAAAAGGGCCCCTTATGTCCCAAAAGGATCAAAAATCAAGCTAAAAAGGGCCCTATTTGTCGTAGAGGAATAGTATCTATAAAAGGGCCCCTAGTGTCCAAAAAGGCTCAAAAATCAAGCTAAAAAGGGTCCTGTGTGTCATAAAGGAATAGAATCAAGTCAAAAGGGCCCCTAGTGTACAAAAAGGCTCAAAAATCAAGCTAAAACGAGCCCTTTGTCGTAAAAGAATAGAATTTAGTTTAAAAAGCCCCATTGTCCAAAAAAAAATATCAAAATCGGGATGACCAGACCTGCTCCCCCCCCCCACCCGTGGGGCCCTTCAGGGGTCTCTTGCTTATTTGGCCTTTTTTAGTTTGATTTTTGAGCCTTTTTGGACAATAGGGGCTCTTTTAGCTAGATTTTGTTCCTGGGTATCAAGAAAGGCTCTTTTTAGCTTGATTTTTTATCCTTTTTGGACACGTATTGTTGTACAATATGTATGGACCGTAGAGCCCATGGAGATAGCATTTCTTCTAGTTTCCAATCTCCATTTTTTCTCCATAACGTGCCTCCGCGTGCTAGTTGAATGGTTTCCTAATTTTTCCTAAATTGACCATTTCTTTGTTTTGACTAGGGTTCTTCAGAGTTGAAAAGTTCGAGCAAACCCTTTAAAAATGAAAGAAAAATAAACAAAAATCTTTAGCTTTCCAGCAGCATCAAGGATGACCTTTCAAATTGTGTTCCCGAGCAGGAGCATGCCAATAAATCCATCAATAAAACCAAGAAGAGAGCTAGATGGAATAATTATAATAAAAAGAAGAAGAAAGAAGATAATTCTTCAGAAGAGGTCGAAACTTTTCTATCTCCTCCCGTAAGTCACTCTCTCACGATTGACAATTTTTTTTCTAAATTTTCTCATTCTAAATAGAAGAAGAAGAATAATCTCATGGTCGCTTTAGCTCCCGCTGAGAATGATGCTGCCACAAAGTCCAGGCACCTTCAAGTTGCCACTTCCAAAACACTTCCTAATAAACCAGTACCATCTAAACAGGTAATTAGCAAAGACTTTTATTTTAATGACAACAATTATAAATTATATTGTGTTATTTTCAGAAAAAGATGAACAATGTCATGGTCGCTCCCGATGTGGATGACGCTGCCACAAATAATATTCCTAAGTGCCTTAGAGTCAACATTCCAGCTTCCAAAACAATACCATCCAAACAGGTAAATACCAAAGACTTTTTTTTCAAAAATTTCATGAATTTTTGGGGATTTCGGGTATTGAACTTTGATTTTAGACGATAAATACTCATTTAAGGAGGCATTTTACTGATTTTAGGCTATAAATTTTCATTTAAGGTGCTCCTTGAAGGGCGTTAATCCCAAACATTGCGATTCATCAATGGGGTCCAGGGTTTAAGGCGGGCTGTCCCCAAATTGAACCCAATATACCTAAAATGGACTTTTCCGATGGGAAAGCGAGGGCAATATCACCTAGTAGTGGAAAACCCTCAGCTTTTTGACTGGTTTTATATGAGAAGAGACTCATTTTATTTGGTCTATGACTGGTTTTCGATTAAAAAGGCTCGTTTTTTGTGCTCTTTGACTTATAGATGATAAATATTCATTTAAGGTGGCATTTGATTAATTTTAGACGAGAAGAGACTCATTTTAGGTGTTCTATGACTGGTTTTCCACCAATACACACTCATTTTTGTGGTCTTTGACCAAGATTTGACGGGTCAGGCTATAGATGCGCACCCAATGGGTTAACTTTTTATTTTGGGTTTTAAATAAAAAAGTTGAATTTTTGTATAAATTGGAGTTTTTTTAGACTGGATATTTTCTTTTAAAATGTTGATAGGAATTTGCTAATTTATTTTTTGTGTAGGTATTTTCACAATCGGAGAATAAAAGGCCGAAGCCATCATGGTTGATTGACAATGGAAACTTTTCAAATGAGGAGCGCAAAATAGAAAGTATGTTAAAAACGACGCAAGGGATTTTGAACAAAATCGTATTTAACAATTTCGATAATCTCTTTGAGCAAATCATGCGCTTGGAGATCGATAATTTGGAAAGGATGGAAAAATTCGTCGATCACATTTTCCAATGCTCCCTCAAATGCTCCAAGTTTATGAGAGTTTATGCTCAACTTTTTTACTCCCTCCAGTTGATGAGAGTTCCGATGGAAAAAGAAGAAATGAAGTTCTGTTCCTTTCGAAAACTCCTTATACAGAAATGCCAACTTGAATTTGAGTCAACTTGGGGACTTGTGAAGACCAAAGAAGAAAATAGAAGAAAGCTGTCATCAACCAATTTAGTCGCCCTAGGACGTCTCATTGGTGAACTATTTAAGAAAAGAATGCTCACTTCTCATATAATGATAACATGTATAGATGCTTTTATTGAGAAAATTGACGATGAGAGTTTAATGTGCCTTTGTACATTGTTGGTAACACTTGGAAAGAGTATGACGCATAAAATGTTTGAGGACAAGCTAGAAATTTGGTTCTCGAAAATTGCGTCGCTCTCCATAAAGTCGCCCGATTCGAAAATCTCACCAAGAGTCCGCTTCATGCTTCTAGACGTCATTGACTTAAGAGCGAATAAGTGGGTTCCAAGGAAAATGTGCCCTAAGTGGATTGAATTCATTAATTTGTGAACTGAGTTGAAGATAGTGGAGAAAGATTTTTATATTTAATTAAAAAATAAATAAAAGCTATTCGTATATTATATAATTTTTTATTTTTTCAAATGCTCAACCTTAAGGATTACAGAGTTGCCTGATTAGGCCCCAAAAAGTAGCCCAATTCGTGTTGAATCGCCCAAACTGGCAACACTGTCAAAAGTGCAACCTTATTCAGGGTTACCAGATTAAGCCCCAATGTGTAGCCCAATTCGCTATGAATCGCCTAAATTGGCAACACTGATCCCCATACTGGATCCCCCATCAAGACTATCTGGCCACATTTCAGAGAGGAACTTGAGAATGAGTGGAGCCTCAATGTTCAAATCCCTGTGAACCTATTAAGGGGCCGTGTAGCGCCTGTCTCTCTATCTCAGCGAGGGCGTAGAAACCCGCATAACACGATCTCCTCCCTCCCTCTTATATTACAATAAGTTTAGTTCAATGTGCAGATAAATGAATAAGCTTCATTTTACAAAAAGTCAGATCCCGATCGGATCATTTTTCTATGAGCTATCATTGAAAAACTGTTTTCACGGCCCCTTAACTTGAAATTTTTGGAGCTTTTTCTGATTGATATAATAAAGAAGAGATTTGCAAAATTTCATGTAGATCGGCCTAGTGGGAGGTTAGAAACGTCGTCCCTTTGAATTAAGTCTCCATTCTTACTTAAGTCTCCAAAAACCAAAATCTCATCAAAAAATGGAAAATGGTCCACAAACTATTCCACAAAACTACCATCCCTGACATCTCTGGAACGGCTGGACCATTATGAGTGTGGATTCAACTCAAAAAGTACGACTTGAAATTTTTAGGGCGTCAAACAGTCTTAACTCATAACATGCGACTTCAAAGAAAGATGTTAATATTTCTATTCTCCTTAAAATTTAAATTGTAAAAATTTCGCGGTTTCGCATGACGGAACTCTGCCGTGTTCCTAGAAAACGATTGCGAAGAATTCTTGAAGTGTTGAAATGATGAATCGAGAAGGACCGTTCCTCCCCGCATAGAGTTTAATTAAAAATATGATTTAGGGATTGAAAAAGGTTTTCGTGGGCCGCCTCTCGGAGGAGGGTGGGATGATGGATGGGGGAGGGAGAAGCCTATCTCTGGAGGCCACTTGGGCTCCGTGTCCACACATAACCACGCCAGATTGCAACCCCCCCCCCTCTTCCACTCCCATCCGTTACACCACCCCCGCTCTCTTTAACCCCCTTTCCCCTCCCCTTCACGATTACAAGATATTGACCCGGACCTAACCTCTAATCTTACATGCGCACTCTCTTCTACCCCTTCATACACCTACATATGAATTTTATACTTAAAATTATAAAAATAACCTAAATTAAATTCTACTACATTTATCTCAAAGAGTAATTAATTTTTGAATAAAACTTAAAAACGATCTTTACTTAGTATGGACTCTATCATGTTCGAGGTCTATTATGACGTCACTAGGCATATTTTGTAGTTCTTTATTATTATTTTTTTAATTGCAAACTTATACATTTTATTTGCAATTTTTAGAGGGTCTAACCTAAGAACGTTGACGGCTTCTTTGGTTACTGGAACAAAATTCCTTCCCAGCCTAGGAATCGAGCCCAGGACCTCGTGCTGTAGATTTCATCAAATGGTGGTTTGTTGAGAGGTCTGTAGAGCCCCGAACTTTTGAGGAAATTACGATGTCCCTGATACATTTAAAGAAACAAAAATGAATTAGAAACGCAAAAAAAGGCACTAGCAGACCACACAAGAGGTTTTTTTTTGTCAAGTGTTTGCATTAATAGAAGCGCAGCTGCAGTTTCCACTTCTCGGTCGGACCCATTCGATCGAGGTCCTTGTTGAACAAACATTCCCCAGGTGACATCTTTCACAAAATATCAGTTTTCTCTTATCATCAGCTGCTTCTTCAAGGAAAAAAAACTAAGTGGAGAACTGGAAACAAATAAAATTATACATACTGCGGAAAATTAATGTTTTTACTATACTCCGTAAAAAAATCTTCCTGTATCCGTACTACATAGTTCTAGCTACATATAAGGATTGTTGAAACGTAATTACACACATGGTACACAACATGACCAACCTCAATCGCTTCAAAATCAAGCCTTCTAGCATCAAAGAAGGCATGGCAATATGAAGAGGTTAAGCTTCTACGATTATTCTAGTCCGGCCAGCAATAACCATCAATAATGAGAAACTGGTGAAGAAAGTAAGTGCATAAATTCGATTTGTTGATTTATGCTTGCTTCAGTCTTCTACAGTCAAAATGGACAAAATGACCAATTTATTCACGAAAGGCTATAAGTTCTTTGAGTCAATTTATTTGATGTACATAATTTTGTCAATCCTTCCCTCAAACAAGGGGTTTGAAGGCATTAAACCCTGTATTTAATTTTACTTTGACAACTAATCGTATTGAACGAATTGGAGACTATGGTGAGGTGGGGGTATGACGTTTGGGGGAGGGGGTGTTTTATTCAACACCAAACGAATAAACCTGGATGTAATGCTTTGTTAATATGTTATACCGTACCAACACGTTCTTTTTACCACCCAAAACTGCTCTATTTTCCCTGTGTGCTTTTAATTTCGAGTGTGCAAACTGTGCTTTGCAAATATTTGCTCGCTCCCTATATTTGCTTGCTTCATAATTCAAACAGGGTTGGAGAGCCAGCGGCCGCTCAGACAAGCTATTTGCCGAAGAGCAATCATTTTAATATTGTAGTTACAATCCTTAGTTCAAACATATACACTTTTACTGTCCCTTTATTCACTCTCAGACGTTAAAGAAGAATTCGTCATTATATTAAGCATTTTCCATTTAAAAATGGTCTTTTTACATTTGGAAATGCGGACATTGTTCTTCTGCATGCTTCAATAGTGATATCACTTAAGTTTAAAAAGGTCTGGCAGCTATGGAAGTGGAACTCTCGAAAGAAATTTCTCAAAAATTTGGAGATCGTTGCTTTTCTACAGAAATTTCCATTTTTGGTGGGGCGGAATGCTGCCGCGTTCGTAGCCCCAACCTCGTGCGCTACCATACGGTGAGAATTTGGTAATTCTTCGTTTTGAGAAAGTTAAAAACTGGATCGTATTCATTTTATATTATTTGAGCATTATGGTTGAGAAGGTTTCCTTAATGGTAAATGTGCTCAAAACGAAGCTCGTCACCTAGCAATCTTAATATTTGCTCTATATTTTAAATTAGACGTCCTTCGGGTTTTGTAGTGTAAATACATGAGCTTTGGACTAACAAGGTTCCACTCCGGCATTATCTTGCCAGTATTGAAGGGGCGGTAACGACTATTTGCTTTTCGCCCCTCCTCACGGCCACCTACATAATTAATGTTGTGTGCTTTCCACCGGGGACCTTTTTATGGCTGTATTGGCTGTTGCTTTTAAGCACTCGCGTCCCTCCCAACCCAAGAGGGCGATCGATCCAGATATCGGTCATTTTGAAGCAACAGTCTTAGTTCACTCAATTCGAAAATTCAGAAAAAACAGAGTTTTTAAAATTATGTATCTCGGCTCTCTCTAGACTGGTCGACTTGAAATTTTAAGGGCTTCTTATTAACGTATTGGAGAAAATCTGAATAAAATTTTGAGTCGATCGATCTACAGGGAAAAACACTGCTGATAACCGAAAAGTCCCTCGAGTAATCAAGTTTTGTCATGGTGGGGCGGAACGCTGCTCCTTCGCGAGAGTCATGGTAGCGTCCCGCCCTACCCAAAAATGAAGATTTTGATAGAAAACCACCGATGTTCACAAAATTTTCGAGAAAGTTCCCATTTTGGGGCTCCTCTTCCATACCGGACACCTTTTTCTTATGGCAGCCATTTCGAAAGGTTCGATTCAAATCAACGTAGGTGGTCCGAGAAGTACTCCCTAAAGTAGACTCCTCAGTTTGAAATGTTTCGAACACAAAAAAATTAAAGTATCCTCTTGAGTTGAGTAAGGTTTTCAAAATAAACAAAGACCTCAAGGGTCAGACAAAGAAGTTCATACCTTTTCCTTTTGTCTACTAGGTTTTTTTTTTTTCACTATTGTATTTTAACTTTTTTTTTGTCTCAATTTTTATTTAAATTGACCAGAAAATTATTTAAAAAAGGAATAAAGTTTTCACGTGTTTCATGCCCATTAGAACGATTACCTCAGTCGGACATTATTTATGAAGTTGAGAAATCGATTCAATTTTGTGGCTTGGGTAAATAATTGGAAAAGTTAGAAAAAGGAACTCAAATAGATCAGTAATTTCATACAATATTACATAAAGTGAGGCAGTTCATGAATAAGTTGGTATATGGTTCGCCAAAAGGGCCAGCCTGGGTCAGCCATAGAACAATTTAACAATTCAGAAAAAAAAAAAAAAAAAAAAAATTCTCAAAATTCAAAAAGTACCCTCCTAAATCCTAATGCCCTACCCTGTAGATTGGACCTGTAGCTCGCGAGTTTGTACATTTTCACCTACTACACCATCGATCTATTGAGAAATTTGAAATTTCCTTGCCACATTTTCAAGATCACATGTTGAACTTTATTTGGGTAAATTTTTATACAGACAGGACCAGAATTGTTGGAGAAAAATCACTCGAAGGACGGCCGGACAGACCTCTTTACGTCCGATAAAGATAAAAGGTCAGATTGACCCTACGGGGTCTCTTTGACCCCTCCCCAAAATCACGGGTTCTCGAGTAATACAATATGTATCTTCTTCTTTGAAAAATTTAAAATTTTGAATTGAAAAAAACTTATTAATCGTGTGATTTGAAGAGTGGAGGATTTTTATTTATTTTCTTTTTGGACTGATACAGAAGACAGGCTTGAACTACGAGGGACCCTTAAGAAAAAGAATGACTTGGAAATTTGGACCACCCAAAGAGTGAATGGGAGCTAATCCTCGGGAGTAGATTTCTAACACGTTCCTATTATGTGAATTAGAAAAAACAAAAACTTAACTTTTCAAATCGATTCAGGCTCCACCTAGTCATCTACCTGCTCCACAGATCGTCATCCTCATAGCATTCCGCCCCGCCTAGCAAAACCCCGAAATTTCCAGTGTCCAAAACCAGAGTGGAGGCGAATACTTATAGGATGGGGAAAGCGATATTTTGCTGAAGCAAGCGGATTTTGAATAAACGCTGTTTATTACCATAAATTGTATAAAATTGATCTATTAGGTGGGTTGTATAGGACGACGCTACTCCTTATCTATGTATACATTTAGAGACAACATTTGTAAAGTGAAAATACACTGTGTTAATTCTGAGTAGACCCCCGCTAAGTCTACAACCCTCCGTCTACAATGTTAAGTATAAATCAATGTTTGTCAGTCTAAATATTTGTTCGGTTTTGACCAGAGCGAATCAGTTGCCATTGTTGGCCTAGGTCAAAGCTAAGAAAGTCTCGACTCTCGAGGGAAGCAAACAGATAAAGGATTTATCACGCCCCACTTACCCATATCTAACATTCGGACCTTTCGAGGCTCAGTGGTCTGCGTTTTTCGCTCAGAGGGTTTCAGACGATTCCCTCCCTGTCTACACCTTGGCTCCTATTGAACCACCCGGTGTGTTATTTTAATTTCGAGACAAATCTGCTTTCCTTAATTATATACCTATTAACGGGAGCAAATAAAAGTTATGTAGGAAAGCCGTTGTGCAAATATTATCGTTTCCACGTTGTAGTACCTGAAATCAATAGTAGGACTTAGACGTCGACTAATTAGGGCCCTGAGGTAATTATTACACTAGATTATTTTCCCTCGTCCCTCTCTTGTCGCCCGCCCTCGACTCGTCTTTATTCCCGTTTATGTACCGAGACGTTTAAGGCAAACACTTCACTTTTATTTCCATACTAATGAATTACACCGGCATACCCTATTCTACACGTACACAACTTTTCAGAATGTAAACTAATTAATTATGTTGTAAAAATACAAAGAATATGCATTTTAATTTTTAAGATTAGAGAACCTCTCAATCCAAAAGTTGGAATTTTTATGAATTTTTGCAAACCAATTTTTTGAAGGAGAATGATACCCAAGGGGCGTCATGCTCTTGTGCCATGAGATATTTTTTGTTGGGCATTTTTAAAAATTGAAAAAATCATAATTTTTATTTTACGAGCAAAATGAAGGAGCATTAGGGAACAAAGTATTGGTCCTGGAGCTTGCCCAGAGACACGAACTTTCTCAAAGGTCTACAGATTTCGGGGGATCCATACATTTTCCATAGATCCATAGATTTCGGTGGAAATGAATCCTTTTTTTCTAACATAACTTGAATTTGGTGATAATTTTATGAAAATGGGACTAATTTCACTCAAACTCAATATAATTACCTAATTAGTTAATTAATCAAATAATTAATTTTTGAAAAAAAAAAAAAATTTTTTTTTTTGCAATCATAACTTGAATTTGGTGATAATTTTATGAAAATGGGAAAATTAAGTTAATTAGTCATAATTACCTAATTACCTAATTAGTTAATGAAATTTAATCGGGATCACGTGAAGATTATTTGGTTAAAATTTGGTGAAGATCGGACCGGTAGAAAGCCCGTAGCACATTTTTGCAAACTTTAGACAGACATATCTCCGCCATTTTGTCGAATTTCAAAAATCGCTGTCGTCACTTTCAAGATAACCACGAAAGGAAGATTGTGTGAAAATTTCGTGAAAATCGGATGAAAATTGTGGCCGTGAAGTGTTCCGGAAAAAAAGGCGACGGACGGACGGACGGACGGCTGGCACCACAGACAAAGTCATGTCCGACAAAGATCAAAAGTCAGTTTGACCCTAGGGGGTCTGGAAGACCCTTCCCCAAAAACCCGAATCCGACGGTATTACAATAACTTCTCTTTGAGAAAGTTAACAAAAGTTAATAGTTCTTACATATGAGACAGCAGTCCCTGGGACTCCAACACTCGGTCTTTTATGGAAGACCTTAGTCCGGAAAGTGCTAAACGAGGTTTTGGAAATTCTCCAAATCCCATTGATTTTCCCGAACAGAATGAAAAGAGCGGAAGGTTGACTCATTTTTGATCATTTAAAAATATTAAGGTGCATAGAAAAATCAGGAAATTTAAGTTTTGAAAAGAAAGTTTTTCTTTTTTTTTTTTTTTGTAGAACAACGTTTACTCGTTAGATTGTGCTAGTGTGACGATGGGAATAATTCAAGCTAATATTGGATTCTCTTCCAACTCGTACATTTTGTATTTATTTAATAAAATAAGGATAAATAAAATATAGGATAAAAGATTAATCGATTCCTCTAGTACCTCAGACACCTCTTAACTTTCCATCTCCGTATTTGGGTAGCTAATTAACTTTTGAAAAGATCACCGATAATGGAAGCCCACTAAGCAGGATTTGTTGGGAATGTAGTTTTAGAAAATCCATCCCAAAGTTCATAATATCCTCTCTGGCCCGAATACGAGGTAATCTTAATTAATGGTAGTTATGCGAGAGAACGGTCCAAGTCTACAATCCAGGATCAGCAAACATGCTTACATCTTCCAACTCTAATTTCCCTCTAAATTCCTTTAAAGCTTTATCTTCCGAGTGCCGTAATTTATTATAGGTGAGCTATTTAATTTTGGACTTAATGGATTTTTAAATATTATTATTAAAATGTGTGGGATTGGAATGACCTAAAATGGAGTTTTTTATTCTCGTACAAAGAAGGGAGAACAAGGATGGACAAATTTTTTATCAAGCCCTCCTCTGTTTTGATTTCTAAATTGGATTAGATTATCCTTTTAAGGGTGGTAATTGGATTTGCTCTCCCATTGAAAAAATGGTGCTTGAACGCGTACGTTGTATGTTTCGGATTCGCCATGGTGCGACCCCCCACCTTTCGCAAAGGGAAGGACGTCGATAGCCGTGATTGAGGTAAGTTTTAAACGATGGAAATCCGTTTATCGTTCCCTTGTAGTTAGCGTTCCTAGTTGACGGGGAGGTTCTGTTTGGAGAGTGAATCATTTGTATTATCTAGCGGGGCCAGGGGTGCCTGAGTCATTATGCATACACAACATTAACTCACCCCTCCAATCACATGTACCACTCATAATCCTCGACCGACATTATTTGCTCGTCAATCCTTGCCAAGCTTGACCTATCTTATCAATACGGATATCAGCGATTCTCTTGATGCATCACACTCCGAAACAATTAGTTCTAAAAAAACGCTTTCCCCTTGTGCGGCTTTCGAGGTTTCGTTTATACGCATTTAATTTACCGGATTAAAATGCTTTTCGAACTCCCGGAGGGGAGAAATTATCTTGAAATCTTTCGGATTAGGAGTCGACACGGAAAAGTGTTCCCAGCTTTCTTATTCACAGAAGACTGTTTATCTTCGCATCAATTTATTCGGAAATCATCCAAACACCAACTTTTTAAAGGATGCTGCTATAGCAACGAACCTTCGATAGCTAATCGATTCGAAGGTGGTGGGCTCTGTTTCGTTGGTTCAGGAAATCAGAGTTTCTGCTGCTCAAAATAGGCCTAAATTGCTGACCTAAAGTTGGCGGAGCGCTGTCGTGTTCCTAGATTGACGAATTCAACCTCTTTTGGCAACTCCATAAGTAACCTCTTGGATAGCACCCCCAACTGTCCTACTAAAACTGACGTCCATCTAGTATCCTTAAAACAAGGCAAAAAAGCACCTGGTACATACATGTGAAGTTGCTAAGTAGGGGGAGTACAATAGCTTAAGGCCGTTTAAGAGCGGGCGTAGGATCTATAACAGATGTGGAACGACAAATTTCATAGCAATTGATGTTGATGAAAAGGGTGGAAATTGGGGTGGAAGGGAAGGAGGGGAACGAAAGCGTAAAGCCCCCAGCTCTCTTCACCACCAGCTAATAATGGTATTCACAGAGTCGCCCCATGACAAGGGGGGCAAACACCGAGTAATCCCAGTTTATGAATCTATCTCCCATTCAGACATGCTCAACCGTATTCTTCTCAGTAAATAAGAATCGCCTTCGGTAAACAACCGGCTTAAAACAACCGTCGAGTTGAAAAACCTACTTTTAACTAAACAATATTAATATCTGCATATTTTACACGGGAATAAATATTTTTTCGAAAACAATCAAGATTTCGGAGCTCCATGAAATCTAGGATCAACGCATTTGATGTGACTCAAGCCATATTGTAAGCCCTTTCGCTATCCTCTTCTCACGAAAAATGATTTTCGGTTTCTATCTCGACAGCTCCACTCAAGGCAGCCACCCTTTGATAAAAAAAACTATTTATTGCCCAATAACGGAGGCAAAACTTAAAAAGTCGGGGTTCTACAGATGTCCCCACTGACACCAATTATCCACTCACCACATCCCCCACCCATCACCTCATCGACCCTCCCCCACCTTCCCACCCCCAACACTCTCCCCCGAATTTCGGAAGGTGTCTACCATACCAGACCTTTTATATTTAATATTATCCCAAGAGGTAACGGCAGAAAATGGCGGAAGGTTGGAAAAAATCTATTCTGGATCGGATGTAACTTAATATCCTCGGTCGGGGTTGTAATAAAATATTATAATGGGCTGTCCTCGTGAACAGCTGTTAATGTAAAGGGGAGAAAGACAGCAAACAGATTTTTTTTGGTCCCTCCACTGATCAAACAGCACTTTTGGCATTGTACATAAAAAGTGACGAACTCGCTCTTTGTGCCCTTCCGATTAAATAAACGAATGTAGAGACTGAAAAAGTGTTTCAATCGTTGACTGCATTGACCGCAAGGAAAACTTGCTTTTCTAAATTTAAAAGGGTTGTTGAGGCGTTTTGTTTGATATAATTAAAGTTTATTGAGTTGCACCAGTTGGTCGGTTGATGAGAGTGATCACGTGCAACCGGATCTTCACCAAATTTTCACCATATACAGGGTAGGGAATTAGGAGGTTGGGGATACGAACACGGCAGCGTTCCGTCTCTCCCGAAATTTTGGTAAAAAATTACGGTTTTCACCAAATTTTCACATTATGCTGGGTAGGGACCTCAGCAGGGGCGGACTGGCCCAGGGGGGTGGAGTGGACAGACTCTAAATCAACAAGCCAAATTTTCGTTAAAAACCTCAAAATCAACATTTTTAAAGCCTAATTTTCGTACAGAAACCTCAAAATCAACATTTAAAAAGCCAAATTTTCGTCAAAAATCTCAAAATCAACATTTGTAACACCTAATTTTAGTATTAAAAAAAACCCCTCAAAATTAACATTTATGATGCCTAATTTTCGTCCAAAAACCTCAAAATCAACATTTATGAAGCCTAATTTTCGTCCAAAAACCTCACAATCAACATTTATAGAGCCAAATTTTCGTCAAAAACCTCAAAATAAACATTTATGAAGCCTAATTTTCGTACAAAAACCTCAAAATCAACATTTAAAAAGCCAAATTTTCGTCAAAAACCTAAAAATCAACGTTTGTAACACCTAATTTTAATAAAACCTCAAAATTAACATTTGAGATGCCTAATTTTCGTCCAAAAACCTCAAAATCAACACTTATAAAGCCTAACTTTCGTCCAAAAACCTCAAAATCAACTTTTATGATGCCTAATTTTCGTCCAAAAACCTCCAACTCAACATTTATAGAGCCAAATTTTCTTCAAAAACCCCAAAATCAACATTTATAAATGCCTAATTTTCGTCAAAAAACCTCAAAATCAACTTTAAATTGGCAATTTTTTGTCAAAACCTCCAAATCATGGTTATGAGAGCAAATTTTTTTTGTCAAAAAATCTCAAAATCAACGTTTTAAGTGCAATTTCTTTTGTCAAAAACATCAAAATCAACATTTTAAAACCCAAATTTCCTTCAAAAACCTCAAAGTTAACATTCAGAACATTGGGGGGGGGGGATTCATTTGTTTAAGAGAAAAAGTTTGGGAACCTCTTTTTTTGCTGAATATATTTTTCCAAGAGCCAATTTTATGTCAAAATTTTCTGCGCCCCCCTTAACTGAAAACCCACCCACACCCTAAGGTCCCAGTCCTCCCCTGGGCCTCAGGAGGTTAGGGCTAGGAATCCATGAATGGAGACTTTGGTAGAAAAACCGTTTTTCGACAAATTGAGAAAGTTCCCGTTTTGGGGGTTAAATTTCCATGACTACCAGACCAGACTTTTTAATTTTCAATCGAACGTTTTTACACAGAGATAAGTAGTGTCTTCCAGAAGTGAAATGTAGGTACATTTTCCAAGTTATAAAAATATCAAGTAACAAATCATTACATGTTTGGTATGGAAAGGTTGCCATGACAGCGGGCGACCCCCACCCGATAGTCGAGTCCTAAAAGACAACTTCCCGCCTAAGACCCCACCACCACAGAATACAGTTAATATTTTAGGGATATCTTTTCCATTAATATTTTAATCTCTTTTATCGAGCGAGTGCCGCATCATTTGATTAAAAATCCCACGGACCTAATTAACAGCGAAACTTAACATTCATATAAAAGAGGGAGGGTAGGGGTGGTGATGGGAAGTGGTGGGATGGTAGGGCCATGTGGAGAGGTCTGCAAAATTTTTTCTTGGGATACTTTACGTAGTTCCAAAAGATGTTTTTTTGGCGATAACTTGAAAAATATTGGTCTCTTTTTTTAAATCATTTATCATTTAATCATTTATTTATTATCATTTAAATCTTTTACTAATCAAATCTACGTGTTCAATCAACTAATTATAGAAATATTGATTCCTAATTCTAAAGGTTAAACAACCTTGATTATTTCGAATCATAAACAAAAATCTTTAATCAGGTTTTTCAAAAAATTTTATTTGAAAACGTTTTGATGTCTCTGGGCTGTTTTGGATGTTTTGGATGTCTCAGGATGTTTTGGCTCTCCTTCTTTTTTTTTGATCTTTTTCAGAGAGTCTTTCGCCTTTTGGAAAGATGTCGGCGGGTTCTCCATTTCTATAGCTTTTGAACTCGAGGGGGCGTTGGGGGAGGTTTTTTTTCTTTCTTGCTTCATTTTTTCGAGTTTTCTTCGGTTGGTTTTGTTCAAAGAATCTTTCAGATTTTTGAATTTCTTCTCCGCCACGTCTTTTTTTAAACCTTTCCCTACCATATTTTCCCCGGCTTTCGAACTTCCTCCTATGGTAGGGTTGGTTTTGGCTTCCAACACTACTTCGCTTTTCTTCTTTTCTCCAGTTTTTCC
The DNA here is from genome assembly GCA_018703685.1 of Orius laevigatus. Taxonomy (NCBI): domain Eukaryota; kingdom Metazoa; phylum Arthropoda; class Insecta; order Hemiptera; family Anthocoridae; genus Orius; species Orius laevigatus. The sequence goes on from JAGWEN010000110.1 coordinate 177,811, forward strand.
CTAAAAAGAATTTTTTTTTTTTGTTAAAAACTTTTCAAATCTGACAAGTAAGAGCCTTTTCCATCACAGAATAATCAAAATTTTGTCGAAAAGGGTCTTTTTTTCTCAAAAAAGTGCAAAATCTGTCTAAAAAGTGTCTTTTAGTTATAGATAAAAAGAAGAAAAAAAAAAAAAAAAAGTCAAGTATGTCTAAAAATTTTGTTTTAAATCAAAAGGCGACAAAATTTGACTAAAGAATAGTTAAATTTTCACTCACTTTTTCAATGCCATTTCGTAGAGACCAAAAAAACTTAAAAAAAAAAAATTTGTTTTAAAAATGTTCGAAATGTTTTTGTTTTCCAAAATATCAGGTGATGAAGTTTCGAGAATAAAAAACAGTGCTGACAACCAAAATAATTTCTTTTAAATATTCTCTTTTTATTTTTTTTTCTAATAAAAATTACATTTTCGAGTTGTAAATTAGGTTTCAAGCGTGTTCATTTTTAACGGAATTGTGACAAAACTTTGAAGAAAATCTGCTTAAAATCCTCCCCTAGAAGACACATCGCTCAGCAAATAAAGGGATACAAAAGCCCCCTTTCACCTTTTTAGGAAGAGAGGAGGAAATTAATTACTTAGACGGTATCTTAATAATGAAACATTAATTGTTGATACATGCTTTCCTTCAGTCTCATTTTTTTGCTCATCTTTTCTTAACGAGTTCATTTCAAAAATGAAATAAACTGGAAAGGCTGAACGATTTGGACAGGGGCGGACTGGGACGTTAGGGTGTGGGTGGGTTTTCAGTTAAGGGGGCGCCAGGATGGGGGGGGGAAGGGAAATTTTAACAGAAAATTGGCTTTTAGAAAAATATATTGGACAAAAACAGAGGTTCCCAAACATTTTCACAGTGCGCCCCCATTTTAAACAAATTAAATATCCCCCCCCCCCCTCAAAGTTTTGAATGTTAGCTCTCAGGTTTTTGGATGAAATTTGGGTTTTAAAATGTTGATTTTGAGGTTTTTGACAAAAGAAATTGCACCTAAAACGTTTATTTTGAGATTGTTTGACAAAAATATTTGCTCTTATAATCATGATTTTGAGGTTTTCCGACAAAAAATTGTCAATTTAAAGTTGATTTCGAGGTTTTTTGACGAAAATTAGGCATCATAAATGTTGATTTCGAGGTTTTTTGACCAAAATTAGGCTTTAAAAATGTTGATTTTTAGGTTTTTGACGAAAATTTGGCTTCATAAATGTTGATTTCGAGGTTTTTTTTTTTTTTTTTACCAAAATTAGACTTTAAAAGTGTTGATTTTGAGGTTTTTGGACGAAATTTAGGCATCATAAATGTTGATTTCGAGGTTTTTTGACCAAAATTAGGTTTTAAAAATGTTGATTTCAAGGTTTTTTGACCTAAATTAGGCTTTTTAAATTTTTATTTTGTGGTCTTTGACCGAAGAAATTGCACTTAAAACGTTGATTTTGAGATTTTTTGACAAAAATTGGTCTTACAACCATGATTTGTAGGTTTTTCACGAAAAATGGTCAATTTAAAGTTGATTTTGAGGTTTTTTTTGACGAAAATTAGGCAATTATAAATGTTGATTTCGAGGTTTTTGACGAAAATTTGGCTTTATGAATTTTGCTATTTTTGCTGCTATTTTGCTGTTTTTGGACGAAAATTAGGCATCTTAAATCTTGATTTTGAGGTTTTTGGACGAAAATTAGGCATGATAAATGTTGATTTCGGGCTTTTTTTGACGAAAATTAGGCTTTTTAAATGTTGATTTTGAGGTTTTTTGTCCAAAATTAAGCTTTAAAAATGTTGATTTTGAGGTTTTTGACGTCTGTCCACCCGCTCCCCCCAGGCCAGTCCGCCCCTGGATTTGGAGAAAATTCCAAAAATCGCATTGGCTTCCCTTTTATGGAAGTTTCTGTCGGAATTATCGATTGCGGTCGGAAATTGCGGGAACTTCAGAGAGCCCGAACTATTTACGATTTTATCAATTTCTCTCTTCGAATGTGAATCCATTTTGCCCGAAACGCAAATATTCCTATTGAGTCAATATTAACATATTATCCACTATTCAGTTTTCAATAACTTAAATAAACCGTGTAAATGACATTGAGTGAGCATTCGATTCGAACATGCCGATGATTAAGTCGTGAATAAATGAGGGCTCGCATTCAGAGGTTTCCTTCCCAATATCCACCCCCACCAATACGACCAAATACAAAAATCCGAAAACGTCAATCAAATATATTATACATATTTACACTGAACGGTTCAACCGGAAAAAAATCGCATCATTTTAATCAACTCCACACGAGCCATTTGAATAATCCCATTAGATAAAAAACGTACTTATTCACACTTTTTAAAATGAGAGAAAAAGTATTGGTCCTGGAGCTTGCCCAGAGAAACGAACTTTCTCAAAGGTCTACAGATTTCGGGGGATCCATAAATTTCGGGCTAAATGAATCCTTTTTTTTCTAACAAAATTGAATTTGGTGATAATTTTCTAAAAATGGGACTAATTTCACTCAAACACATTATAATTACCTAAGAAGTTAATTAATTAATTAATTTTTGAAATTTTTTTTTAAATCATAATATGAATTTGGTGATAATTTTCTAAAAATGGGAGTAATTTCACTCAAACACATTATAATTACCTAATTAGTTAATTAATTAATTAATGGAACAATTTTTTTTTCCAATCATAACTTGAATTTGGTGATAATTTTATGAAAATAGTACTAATTCCGCTCTAACACATGATAATTACCTAATTAGTTAATTACTTAATTAATTAATTAATTTTTGGAGAAAATTTTTTTTCAGTCCTAACTTGAATTTGGTGATAATTTTATGAAAATGGGACTAATTTCACTCAAACACATTATAATTACCTAATTTATTAATTAATTAATTAATTTTTGAGAATTTTTTTTAAATCATAACTTGAATTAAATCATAACTTGAATTTGGTGATAATTTTATGAAAATGGGACTAATTTCACTCAAACTCAATATAATTACCTAATTAGTTAATTAATTAATTTTTGAAAAAAAATAAATTGTTTTTTGCAATCATAACTTGAATTTGGTCATAATTTTATGAAAATTGGATAATTCAGTTAATTAGTCATAATTACCTAATTACATAATTAATTACCTAATTTGTCAATGAAATTTAATCGGGATCACGTGAAGATTATTTGGTTAAAATTTGGTGAAGATCGGACCGGTAGAAAGGCCGTAGCACATTTTTGCAAACTTTAGACAGACATATCTCCGCCATTTTGTCGAATTTAAAAAATCGCTCTCGTCACTTTCAAGATAACCACGAAAGGAAGATTGTGTGAAAATTTCGTGAAAATCGGATGAAAGTTGTGGCCGTGAAGTGTTCCGGAAAAGAGGCGACGGACGGACGGACGGCCGGCACCACAGACAAAGTCATGTCCGACAAAGATCAAAAGTCAGTTTGACCCTAGGGGGTCTGGAAGACCCTTCCCCAAAAACCCGAATCCGACGGTATTACAATAACTTCTCTTTGAGAAAGTTAATATTTCAATTTCTAACCTGAGTGAGGCAATCGCTTTTGGTAAAGTATCGTCCCTCCTTGGAAGGAAAAAGGACCCTCTTATTAAAAATAATTGTGATAAGGCTTTGATAATTGCTCTAATCCTTCCATACATCATTGTGACATGCCTTAAAACCTCTCATCGCCCTCTATTTATAAGCGACCCCTCTCCTCATTGGACACGAACATAAATAGAACGAAAGATTATTTTCGATTGCCATATGAATTTTCTTTTTTCACCATTCGATTCAACGCCCTATCAATTTGTGCACAGCCTCGAGGTTTAGAATACAATAGAGCCTATCATTTTTTCTTTATTCCCTCAATAGTGTTTTGACAGAATAAACAGAGACTAGAATCCAATTTTGAAATTGAAAATGGCGGATATTTCATAATACAGTAAAACCTAGGTAATGGAATCCCAAGGGTAAGGGACCAGAATTATTTTTCCTTATTATACCCTGGTTTTCCTCTAACCCAGGTTTCCTTACATGCAGGTTTTATCGGTCAACGATTCCCTATAAAGAGACACTTAATGAACTCAAAGAAATATGTATTAGCAGGGGCGGATCGGCCGTTTTCGGCCCACCGAGCGCATCCACCAGACCGGCCTTTTTTTTTTTCCAAATATCCCCCAAAAATTTAGTTTTTCTTCTTTTCCTGAACATATTTTGACGCTATTTTTCATCAAAAACCTTAAAATCGACATTATAAGAGCCAATTTTTCTTTAAAAACCCTAAAATCAAAGTTTTTAGAGCCTATTTTCGTCAAAAACCTTAATCTTGATATTTTAAGAGCATTTTTCTTCAAAAACCTCAAAATCAACATTTGTAACGCCTAATTTTCGTCCAAAAACCTCAAAATCGAAAGTTTAAGAGCCAAATTTTCGTCAAAAACCTCAAAGTCAACATTTCTAAAGCCAAATTTCCGTTAAAAAAAAAACCTTAATTCAACTTCAAAGAGACAATTTTTTGTCGGAAACCCCAAAATTATGGTTTTAAGAGCCAATTTTTGTTCAAAAAACCTCAGAATCAGCGTTTAAAGTGCAATTTCCGTGTTTTTTTACTTATTGAATAGCCCAGCTACACTCGATTTCGAAGTTTTTCGACGAAAAATTAACTCTTAAAACCTCGATTTCGAAGTTTTTCGACGAAAAATTAACTCTTAAAACCTCGAATTCGAAGTTTTTCGACGAAAAATTAACTCTTAAAACCTCGATTTCGAAGTTTTTCGAAGAAAAATTAACTCTTAAAACCTCGATTTCGAAGTTTTTCGACGAAAAATTAACTCTTAAAACCTCGATTTCGAAGTTTTTCGACGAAAAATTAACTCTTAAAACCTCGATTTCGAAGTTTTTCGACAAAAAATTAACTCTTAAAACCTCGATTTCGAAGTTTTTCGACAAAAAATTAACTCTTAAAACCTCGATTTCGAAGTTTTTCGACGAAAAATTAACTCTTAAAACCTCGAATTAGAAGTTTTTCGACGAAAAATTAACTCTTAAAACCTCGATTTCGAAGTTTTTCGACAAAAAATTAACTCTTAAAACCTCGATTTCGAAGTTTTTCGACAAAAAATTAACTCTTAAAACCTCGATTTCGAAGTTTTTCGACGAAAAATAAATCTTAAAACCTCAATTTCTCCCTCGAATAGCCCAGGCCCTTGTGAAATGTTTCAGTACCTCGAATTTTTTGCTCTTTCAGCTTTTTTTACTCCTATTTTAGTTTTAAAAAAAAAAATTGGCCCTTACTGGCCCTCGAGGGCAGCGGCCTTCCGAGCGATCGCTCGGTAGCCCGGCGGCCCGATCCGCCCCTGAATGTTAGTGTTTTAGTTCAAGTTTTAATGAAACTTGTTGCCATTTTGGACGATTTATGTCAAAATCGGCTTCTTTGCTGGGCCTATTCTGGCAAAACTGAAACCCAACAAAGTAGAGAATTTTGACTTTGTTGCAATTTTTCTAAAATTATCTCAAATTTTACTTCTTTTGAATGATTTTGACATTGAAAATGGTGGATATTTCATAATTGTATTCGAAGTTACTCATACTCACCATAGCCCTTCAACCTATGATGAAAAGGTGGTGTAAAAGATTTTATTGTTTTAAATAGTCCATTTTTTTTTTTTTTTTTTTTTTTTAAGGGGCCAAAATCTGGCTGAAAGCGGTATGTATTTTGTGACTGGAAAGGGTTGTTATTGGACCCAAATGGACCATTTAAAACAATCAAATCTTTTACACCACCTTTTGCAGGCCAAAATGCTCTGTAGACTAAAAAAAAAAAAATTGCATTCAAAATCGACTCGATTATCGGACATTCAAAACGGACATTATAGTAAAAAAACATTGATGATTAAAGACGAAAAAAAAAAAAAGAAGATGGGATGGGTTGAATGATAAAAAAAAGTGGTGGTGAAGTCGGAGCGCAGCAAATTGGCAGGGTTAGTCACATCAATATTGAACCTTCTAATGCAAACACTACTTAAAGCCTGTGTGAATTCATGAATAATTCAACTTTTATTACTCCAAAGCAGGAGGATAAGGCAAATATTTATAACTGTATTAAGTACTAATATTTGTAAGTGTTCAAAGAGCATCACTTTCGGGGCTTGTCTTGGAATATTTTTTTAAACCTCTCAAGGGTTCACTCCTCAGATATGCTAATATTAAAAAATTACATTTTAATTTTTTTTTCCCATTTTGATGTGTTTTTAGCGGATTTCCGGAGGAAAGCAGACTATTGGGGCCGGCCTCACGGCGGCTTTCGGCTTAGAGGCTTATATATTCGTGATCAGGACTATCTCCTGATCACAAAAATATAGGTCATTCCCAACCTTGGCGATATATATATATATATATATATATATATATATATATATTATATATATATATATATATATATATATATATATATATGTATATGTACCGACGCGATAACTCGAGCTAGGATTGTTTTTTTAATTGAACATTCTTTCTTTATATCTTTCAGTGTTTTCGGAAAGCCATTGTCTGGCAAGTGTGTCGGTAAGTTGGGCTCTTTGTTTTAACGCCTCTTGTTTAGACATTGAGAATTATTTAAACAGATGTGAAGACACCTGTTGGGTTTCTATTTATATGGAAATAGGTTGGTATTCGTTAGTGGACAATTTGTGCAATTAATTAACCTTTTTCATAGTGTCGTCTGTTTGTCAGGCGTCTTTTTCTATTCATTTGAACTCTTTACGAAGAAAAAATTAGAAATTTATGAGGAGACAAAGCAAACAGTTTCAAACATCGGTAATGAGGAATCAACTTCAAAAATACTGACATCAGCTGACAGAAGTCATTTATAGTTCGGCCATGTTACATTCTTTCTAAATTCTTTACAATTGGTGTCAGAAGTGGCAAGAACTACGCCTTAGGTAATGCACGATTTGATGGGAAATGGGTTTGGGAAGATTGATTTTGTAAGAAAATTTGTATGTACGTCACTCTCGGGTATTGTTCATTCGCGTCGTTCAGGTCGACGTAGAGTGCGAATACTGAAGATGAGAGTCGCTACCAACCCAGAACTTTGCAGAAGACGGGGGCGGACGCAAGGGGAAGAGGATGTAATGGTAGAGCAGCTGAAGAAAAACGGCTCAAGGACGATGATTATCTAGTCGATTACTCTCAGATTTCGGAGCGAAACATGTACGTCAGTAGAGTTCCTATTGCTGGGATTATGGCGTCATACTCGAGGCAACTCGAGGTAATGGACTCTTGTGATGCGTCGTTCTGGTCGACGTAGGGTGGCATTACTGAAAATGACGCAGTCCTGGTGAGGGAGGAAGACGATGGTCCTAGGGAGGACGAGGATGAGGTCGACGGGAGCAAAGACGAAGCCGAAGAGGACGTTTGGCTGGCTGCCCGATTGTGGTAATCGAGGTCAGCAGATGGTCGCTAGGATTGGTTGGGTGTTGTCGGATTGGCAACCGATCGGTTGAAGAACAGTGCCATCAGCTATCCCCCCGGATGGATGAAGTGAAAGGAAATATGACATCAGCTGACAGAAGTCATTTATAGTTCGGCCATGTTACAATAAATTCTTTCTAAATTCTTTACAATACTATAAGGAACAATGTTGTGGTCCTGATGTACTAAAAAAAGTCGTCCCGCGGCAGAAGGACTAAAGAGAATGAACTAAAGAGATTTCTTTTGGTTGGATCTACATGGTTTTGAAATTGAAGAAAAAAAGGTGGAACCCCCAAAAAGGGAACTTTCTCAAAAAGCCCGTTCATTTGCTGGGCGGAACGTTGTCTAATGAGCAACCCCATATTACTCGAAATCTTCTCAGAAATTCGGGGCTTTATAGACCTCTCCACTAACAATGAACACCATCTTCCCAACCCATCACCTCTCCTACCTTCCTCGGCCCTCTTCCCACTTCCCGGACTTTCAATGGTGATACATATTGAGTAATAACAGGAAATTGAAGGCTTGCCGGACTTAGACCTGTGCGACTCATAGGTTCTGCGGGTCTCATGTAGGGGCCGCATTTTTTTTTTTTTTTTTTTTTCCATGAAATGAAAAATGATGAATTGAAGATGCCTATTAACTCGAAATTCGAATATATTTTGATCTTAAAAAACGTAAACTCAAAATTGCTCCAGTTGTACATTAATATGCTTCATTTACATACAGGGGATATGAAGGAGCACTATCATCTGGTAGAACAACAAGGGCGAAAAAGATGAGAATCGTTCGAAATTTGCATGACAAAATTCAGGGAAACGGAAAATAGATAGCATTATAATGGGATATTACAAAAGGATTAATATAAATAGGAACCCCTATATGATCCCAGAGCATCCTGATCACAAATATACCGACCTCTAGCCTCGGACCACCTCTTTCCTACAGAAATCAGCTAAAAGATATTAAATTGAAGAGAAGAGCAGAAAAAAAAGTTTCACAAGTTCAGGCTGGCAAAATTTTTTTTGACTTAAAAGAAAACGAAAGGGGAAAGAAAAAAAAAAGTTGTGTTTGTTTTCCTTTCAAACAAAATTACGGTTAGGAGTGAAATTTGTAAAGTCAATTGGTAAAAAGAACTGGTGGTGGGTATAAAAAGAACATGGGGCTATTAACATGTATTAAGCCCCTTCAGTCTTTCATTGGCCGTTGCCTTTCTTTGACAAACATCAATATTTGCAGTCAAACGAACGTCTACACACCCAACCATCCTTCGAGAAATTACGTTAGTTCCGATTTCCACAAATATTTACATTTTTTATTCGTTCCGACCTTAATTTTTGCCCCTCCATCTTGTGAATTATATTCGGAATAATTCGTTCCTTTGAAACACGCGAATGGGACATTTTTCTCGAATTTCTAATTTCGTAGAATGTTAATGTTGTTTGCTTAACCCTTCTTTTTTTTCCCTTTCTTTCTTTCTGTTTGGGTAAGTATCAACGACTTTTACCCCCCCTAATGTCCCGGAAAAAATTACTAATTTATTTCATTCTTTTTGCATAGTTTTAAATTAAATAACTATTTTTAGGAAGTTTATTTTTAATTTGGGAGTAATTTTTTGGTGAAGAAGGGGGGATGTCGAATGTAAGAAGGGGGCTGAAGAATACGTACCCCCTCTCCGGACAAGTTTCTACTTTAAGGGGCCGTGAAAACAGTTTTTCAATGATAGCTCATAGAAAAATGATCCGATCTGGACCGGACTTTTTTTAAAATGAAGCTTATTCATTTATCTGCGCATTGAACTAAACTTATTGTAATATTATTTAATCTTTATATTTAAAAAAAAATTTAAACTTTTTTAACTTTTTTAGTTTAAAGCGCTCCACATACTGAAAAAGATAGGTGTGCAAATTTTGAATTAGTTCGGCTGATTCAATCTTTAGTAATCATTGAAATACTTTTTCAATAAGTTTAGAATCACGCGGGTTTTTAAACGAATCAGAGAATATTTGAATGAGTGGGGATGGGTGGGAGGGATGGAGGAGATAGAGAGACAGGCGCTACACGGCCCCTTAATATCCCCTCACACACACACATGTTTCTACTATAGTATGGGAGTATTTAGTGTTATTGGAGAGGTCTGTAGAGCCCCCCTGTTTTTGAGAAAGTTCCTGTTATGGGTGTTCCTCCTCCTTTACTACCAGACCAGAGCAGACCCCTGGAACCAGGCCCCAGATCGCAGACCTCAGACGCCTCATTGTCTGAAAAAACAAAAACTGAATATTCTGATTAATTAGTTTTTATAATTTGGATTCGTTTTTATTATTTGCCTCAAGAAAAGCGTATCAGGCTAATTGAATGAGTTATATAAGATTTTTGGAAAAGAGAAGGGCCGTGGTATATTAGTTGCCAGTTTACATTTGAGCCGGGACGAGGGAAGTTGAAGTGTAAATATTAGGACTGAAGATGAAGATTACTGTGAACAAACACAAACAGAGGGGCCGACAATATAACGTTTTGTTCAATTATTAATCGTCCACTTCTTTAACAATTTACCCCAAGCGTACCTACATTAAATCCCCTCTGTCGCTAAAAACTCGACAAAATTTTCTATTAACTCCTTTTCAGAGAACTTTTTCCCTTTTAACTCTCTCAAAAAGTATACAGAGAAGGCCTTGGGAGGTCACGAATAGGAACCCGGCGGCGTTCCGCCCCATCCCCAATGCAGATTTCTGTAGAATATCACCGATCTTCACCAAATTTTTACCATTAGGGCCTCGGGAAGTTATGGCTAGGACCGCGGCAGTGTTCCGCTCAACCACTAAATGGAGGTTTTAGTACCACCGATACACTATATACAGGGTAGGGCCTTAGGAGGTCGCAAATGGGAACGCGGCAGTGTTCCGCTCAGCTCAAAAAAGGAGTTGCGGTCGTGCATGAGCACCCTGTATGTCCTATTCAAAAGTTATTGATCCCAATCGATTTCTCGGCATAATCCAAGGGTAAATACTTGGATACGTTTTTTGGTGAGGTCAAAATTCTGGCAGGTCCACTCTAGCTGCCCTGTCAAAACATTATGGAATAGCCCCAACTGGGTAGTTCCCTTTTCCCAAAACATCTCAATTTCTCCCTCCATATTCCTCATTACATTTAAAGCAGCAAATATGTTTTTGGTCCTATAAAGTACATTATAATGAGACCTAATCCGGATATTTGGATTGTTGCTATAATTACAAAGGGTCAAATTAACTCCATGGCTTATTGCGATGTAATGGGATATCGGCAAGTTCAAGATACTCGTAATAGCCATTAGTGATGTATCCATTACACATTAGCCCGACAGAGATGGATTAGATCTTTCATTAGTATATTCGTATTTTCATAATAAATTAACAAAACGCAATCGATTTTTATGGTTTTAACTTTTCCATCTAGAGACCACCTCCACAACCACCCATCACTCTCCCTTCACCTCTTTCGTGAAATGAAGAGTGAGATTTTCTGGATTGAATTTAAGTTTTTGAATTAAAATCTGGGAACAAGAGGTTTTCCCGTCTTAAAAGTTGAGTCGAGAATATAATAAAGGGTTAGGTGAGAGGGTCGGAAGCTTAATTTAAGTTAAGTGGGGAGGGAGGACTAAAGTTTGTAGTCTAATCCGAAAAGTCTATTGACAAAGTTGGAGTTCGAGGCGGGGGTAGTAGTAGGAGAGGAGGGAAGGCTTATTTCTTAGGCTCAAGACCTTCCTTTAATAGGGATTACTAAGGAGGAGGGCATATATCAGAGACCATTTGATACCCTTCCCGCCCTCGCAAGTATTCACAGCTCCCCCACCCCTATTAGGGATCACTCCACCTCAAATACATTATACCCCTATACCTAATACATTCAACCCAGATTATCTAACAACAAACATCATCTTGGACAAAGTCTATGGACAACAAAATACTCACGATTTCATTACCTATATCAATCAACAATTTCGACCTTTATTTTTAAAAATTAGTATAAAAAAGAGCCCCCCCCCCTCTAACTGGTTTCAAATAGCAACAGAAAAAAAAAAATGCAATTATCCAAAAATCTGTGTTTATTTTCCCTCCTCGATGTGTTTGGAGGTGCAAATACAAATCCCTACTTTTCAACGCATCTGCGTCCCCCCCTTCCCCCCTGGGGGAGAAAGTAAATTTTTTATCCAGTTTCGAAATCATTTAATTTGAAACCCGCGTCGTTGCACTCTTTTGAATTCATTTTCATTTTCCCACCCTCCGCATCAAATCATTCGGCCGCCCTTTTCATCGCCCTGCATTCCTTTTCCCCGCCCTGTTCATCAATTTATACCATCCCAGTAATTAAATGCAAATTAATTCGTTTCTCTGATCTATATTCTTTTTTTTTTTTTTTTTTTACGTTTAAGCTAATTACTGCCCACCTCCGTATCAAAATAAAAATAATTCGACTGTGTTAAACATTAAATATTGGTCCTGGAGCTTGCCCAGAGACACGAACTTTCTCAAAGGTCTACAGATTTCGGGGGATCCATAAATTTCGGGGGAAATGAATCCTTTTTTTCTAACATAACTTGAATTTGGTGATAATTTTATGAAAATGGGACTAATTTTACTCAAACACATTATAATTAAATAATTAGTTAATTAATTAGTTATTAATTTTTGGAAAAAGTATTTTTTTCAATCATAACATGAATTTGGTGATAATTCTCTAAAAATGGGAATAATTTCACTCAAACACATTATAATTACCTAATTAGTTAATTAATTAATTAATTTTTGAACAAAAAAGAATTTTTCAATCATAACTTGAATTTGGAGATAATTTTATGAAAATAGTACTAATTCCGCTCAAACACATCATAATTACCTAATTAGTTAATTAATTAATTAATTTTTTGAGAATTTTTTTTTTTCAATCATAACTTGAATTTGGTGATAATTTTATGAAAATGGGACTAATTTCACTCAAACTCAATATAATTACCTACCTAATTAGTTAATTAATTAATTTTTGAAAAAAATTTTTTTTTGCAATCATAACTTGAATTTGGTGATAATTTTATTAAAATGGGAATAATTTCACTCAAACTCAATATAATTACCTAATTAGTTAATTAATTAATTAATCTTTCAAAAAAAATTTTTTTGCTATCAAAACTTGAATTTGGTGATAATTTTCTGAAAATGGGACTAATTTCACTCAAACACATTATAATTACCTAATTAGTTAATCAATCAATTAATTAATTAATTAATTAATGGAAAAAAACTTTTTTCTTTCAATCATAACTTGAATTTGGTGATAATTTTATGAAAATGGGACTAATTTCACTCAAACTCAATATAATTACCTAATTAATTAATTAATTTTTGAAAATAAATTTTGTTTTGCAATCATAACTTGAATTTGGTGGATAATTTTATGAAAATGGGAAAATTAAGTTAATTAGTTATAATTACCTAATTACATAATTAATTACCTAATTAGTTAATGAAATTTAATCAGGATCACGTGAAGATTATTTGGTTAAAATTTGGTGACGATCGGACCGGTAGAAAGCTCGTAGCACATTTTTGCAAACTTTAGACAGACATATCTCCGCCATTTTGTCGAATTTCAAAAATCGCTCTCGTCACTTTCAAGATAACCACGAAAGGAAGATTGTGTGAAAATTTCGTGAAAATCGGATGAAAATTGTGGCCGTGAAGTGTTCCGGAAAAAAAGGCGACGGACGGACGGACGGCACCACAGACAAAGTCATGTCCGACAAAGATCAAAAGTCAGTTTGACCCTAGGGGGTCTGGAAGACCCTTCCCCAAAAACCCGAATCCGACGGTATTACAATAACTTCTCTTTGAGAAAGTTAAAAAGGAGCTTTCTCAAAAAATTTGGTGAAAATCCGTGGTTTTCCAGCGAAATCTCCATTTTTGGTGGGCGGAACGCTTCCTTGTTCCTAGCCCTACCCTCCTAAGGCCCTACAATGATAATTTGGTGAAGATCGGTGGTTTTTCGATCTCCCCTTTTATTGGCTAATGCCACTAGGCAAAGCCAGTTAAAAAAAATCTTAGGAAAATCTTAGATATGTATTTTGTTAAAAAGACGTAGATGAATAATAATGATTTTATTCGTGGAGTAGCACTATCGGTTCAATTATAAAGAACGTTCAATGGTTAATTAACAGGAGTCAATATTGACTTTGGGAGATGGTAGAATTAATCGAATCACTTAAAACAGGGAGGAGGCATCTGTCTCTTCACTTTGTAAATTGGCTCATCTAAAATGACCAAGTCTTATTCTTAAGGGTGAGGCGAAGAATCCCCTTTGGGAAATGACGTCCACAAACGCTTTCACCCAATCGCTCCTCTTTTTTATTTATTTATTTTTTTTTTTCAACTAAAAAGTTTTTACATAAAATGTGAGCAGCACAATAATCAGAGGATTTACATAATCGGAACCAATATGAGGTCTATAGAGCGGTTTGAAGGGCCCAATCCTGCAAAAGGTGGTGGAAAAGATTTGGAACTGTGAGGGCTAACTGGTAGGAGTCGGAGGGTAGATGGTCCCTGGGAATTGGAGGTCTCATGGATGGGTTGCCTGTCCAACGGGAGGGGATTGTGGATGGTGGTCCGGGAGAGGCCCTGCACATTGGAGCTTGGGAGAGATTTGTTGGACCCGTAGGGCCAGGGGCGGACTGGGACCTTAGGGTGTGGGTGGGTTTTCAGTTCAGGGGGCGCAGAAAATTTTGACAGAAAATTGGCTCTTAGAAACATATATTCAGTAAAAACAGAGGTTCCCAAACTTTTTCACAGTGCGCCCCCCTTTTAAGCAAATGAAACCCCCCCCCCCTCAGCCTCTAAAGTTTTGAATGTTATTTTTGAGGTTTTTGAATGAAATTTGGGTTTTAAAATGTTGATTTTGAGATTTTTTTACAAAAAGATTTGCTCTTATAACTATGATTTAGAGGTTTCTGACTAAAAATTGCCGATTTAAAGTTGATTCTAAGGTTTTTTTTACGAAAATTAGGCATCATAAATGTTTTTTTTTTTTTTTACTAAAATTAGGTTTTACAAATGTTGATTTTGAAGTTTTTGACGAAAATTTGGCTTTATAAATGTTGATTTTGAGGTTTTTGACGAAAATTTGGCTTGTTGATTTCGAGTTTTTGTGACCAAAATTAGGCTTTTTAAATGTTGATTTTGAGGTTTTTGACGAAAATTTGGCTTTTTAAATGTTGATTTTGAGGTTTTTGTACGAAAATTAGACTTCATAAATGTTGATTTGGAGGTTTTTTTTTTTTAACCAAAATTGGGCTTTACATATGTTGATTTTGAGGTTTTTCACGAATATTTGGCTTTATAAATGTTGATTTTGAGGTTTTTTGACGAAAATTAGGCTTTAGAAATGTTGATTTTGAGGTTTTTGACGAAAATTTGGCTTGTTAATTTCGAGTTTTTGTGACCAAAATTAGGCTTTTTAAATGTTGATTTTGAGGTTTTTGACGAAAATTTGGCTTTTAAATGTTGATTTTGAGGTTTTTCACGAATATTTGAGGATATTTGCACACAAAAAAAATCTTGAGCTTTCCCCCTCTGCCTCTGAGCAAAAATAACGCTAAAAAAACCTGACCCCCCCCGCTCTAATTATTTTCGTTCTGTCCACCCGCCCGGGCCAGTCCGCCCCAGCGTAGGGCCACCGGTACCAGAGGTCGTAATCCGTGGGCGGGCAGGGCTTTGGCTAATGAACCCTCAAGGTTCCGAAAAACAAACTATAACTCCGAAAAAGAAAACAAGACCTTGGTCATCGCTCTCGGAAAATGAAAACCATCAACAAGAGATGAAGGTCAAAGAATTCAACTTTACATTTTAAAGCTCCCTGGGAATCCTTGTAGGAAAATAAATCGTGTTATTAAGCAGGAAAAAGTAAGGGTTTTGATTTTGAATAATTTCATTGTTATTTTGTTTTTGAATAATTTTATTATTATTTTGTTTTTTGATAATTTTATTACTAATAAAGTCAAGTTGTCAGGGTCCTCAGGAGTATTTATTATCCCTTAAATCCCTATTAACAAAATTCCTTATCCCCAGAGTGCCAATAATGTCCCGGGACAACTTATGGCAGCGGAAAAACATTTTTTAGTAAATAAATCGAAAACAGGACCTATTGTGTGGAAAACTTTTTAGTGTTAATTTAAAGAAGACAATTCTTCGTCATTTAAAAACAAAAACGTTTCCTAAAATCGGTCTAATATTAATAAATAATATCGGCTCTTTTTCCATAATTACCAGACCAGACCTTTTTTTTTTTTTCAAGAAATTAAAAATTGAAAACGAATTTTTTCTTAATAATTCACTCGGAACCGGAGCAAACAAAAAGTTAAAATTATTAATTTGTTTGTTACCATGCTATTATTTAACTTCAATGCGACATAGTGTTTAGCGTAAATATTTACACACGAGTACTGGAAATGGGGCGAAGGGGGTTCCGGCTATTGGGGTGTCACTATTTGCGTAAAGTTTGTTTGTTTTAACTTATTTGTAACCTTTTCAAAAAAAAGAAAAAAAAAAAAGTTTTGAAGCACACACATATTATCACATTTTCACCAGTTCCCTTGCCCTTTCTTTTGTTTACTCAAGAAACTTTTTTATTTTTTTTATTTGAGTGGAGGGCATCCCTACTATAAACATAAAATATTGGTCCTGGAGCTTGCCCAGAGACACGAACTTTCTCAAAGGTCTACAGATTTCGGGGGATCCATAAATTTCGGGGGAAATGAATCCTTTTTTTCTAACATAACTTGAATTTGGTGATAATTTTATGAAAATGGGACTAATTTCACTAAAACACATTATAATTACCTAATTAGTTAATTAATTAATTAATTAATGGAAAAAACTTCTTTTTTTTTCAATCATATATATATCAATATATATCAATCATATAACTTGAATTTGGTGATAATTTTATGAAAATAGTACTAATTCCGCTCAATCACATCATAATTACCTAATTAGTTAATTAATTAATAATATTTTGAAAAAAAAATTCAGTCATAACTTGAATTTGGTGATAATTTTATGAAAATGGGACTAATCTCACTCAAACTCATTATAATTACCTAATTAGTTAATTAATTAATTTTTGAGAATTTTTTTTCAATCATAACTTGAATTTGGTGATAATTTTATGAAAATGGGAAAATTAAGTTAATTAGTCATAATTACGTAATTACATAATTAATTACCTAATTAGTTAATGAAATTTAATCGGGATCACGTGAAGATTATTTGGTTAAAATTTGGTGAAGATCGGACCGGTAGAAAGGCCGTAGCACATTTTTGCAAACTTTAGACAGACATATCTCCGCCATTTTGTCGAATTTCAAAAATCGCTCTCGTCACTTTCAAGATAACCACGAAAGGAAGATTGTGTGAAAATTTCGTGAAAATCGGATGAAAATTGTGGCCGTGAAGTGTTCCGGAAAAGAGGCGACGGACGGACGGACGGCCGGCACCACAGACAAAGTCATGTCCGATAAAGATCAAAAGTCAGTTTGACCCTAGGGGGTCTGGAAGACCCTTCCCCGAAAACCCGAATCCGACGGTATTACAATAACTTCTCTTTGAGAAAGTTAATATTTTAGGGGATCTTTTTTTCAACTCCATCGATTATTTCAAGTTTATTTTCCCGATGGCCCGAACTGATATTTGGTGAAAATTTGGTGAAGATCGGACTGGTAGCACGCGAGTATTGCACTTTCAACAACAAACATCAATAACTATCGATCTATTAAGAAATTCGAAATTTCTCCATGGCATTTTCAAGATAAAAAATTAAAGTAAAATTTTATACATATCGGAGAAGTTCGGCCTTCTAGAAGTCAGATTAACCCTACAGGGTCTAATTGACCCCTTCCTAAAGTTATGGGTTCGAGGGTAATACATTCTTTTTGAGAAAGTTAAAAAATTAAGCAGTTTCAGAAAAGGTAGGACTGTAGGAGGGACTTTTGCTCATTTTATGATGCCCTACTGCAATTTTAAAGTTTTTTTATTATTATTCTGAACAAGGAATATTCGGAAAAAGAAGTGGATATTCAAGGGGCGAAAGGGGTTCGGAATGAAGGGATGGGTGGAATAGGAACGGCGGGGTGAAGCCCTAGCAACAAGGGTGAGAGGTAACGTAGGGTTGAGAGGGAGGGGGAGGGGAGGAGTGGAGGGCCGACATGTTTGAAGTGAGTTTTCGAGGGGGGAGGAGGGAGGATGGGTGGAGATCCAATGGGAAAGTTTGAGTAAGAGAGGGCGCGAGAGGAGGGTGGCGGTGGGAGTGAGCTCTAGTTTAAGCATTGATCCTGTCCGTGGGGACCGCCGACCGAGTCAGTCCCAGTCTCGCCAATACCCACCGCCCGCGAATGCACCTTTCGCCCTACATACAACAATCAAATAACATTTATATGTTTTTTAATCGAATTTCATTCATTCCACAAATTTACAACCTTAACAAGGTTCCAAAAATCAGGGGAGAACTGGGTGTTTCTTTGGTTTTAGATGTTTATTGACTCAAATCGATTGTTTTTCCCGGCTGCATGCTGTACCACAGACAAGCTCGTGTTAAATAGTTTTCTGTACAATCATAATTTTCAGAAAATTGCTGTTAAAAAATGGATTCAAAATTACTCGGAAAAGGAATTGCACATTTCAGAAATGTTGGTGTTTGCTGTGCTTAAATTATGGTAGAGTTGGTTATAGGGGCGAAAAGGTTCAGTAATTGCCATCGGAAAAGTAGTTGTGAAAATATGGAATACTCGGAAATGGCTCTTGTGGAATGGGGTATCCTTGTGAATAATTTGACTCGGCTGATGCGTTTGGAGGTACATTTAATATCGCGGGCGGAATAGAGGATGCGAGGGGATTGGCTGGAAGGTTGTATTGTACACACGTCTGTATACATTTCATAGGTTGGTTTGACGTGGCCAAACAGAGTGGCGACAGGCTAATCAGTAATGTTTTGTTTGCAATACCCCTCGTACACCCTTTGTAATCTACCACGAGTCGAGAATAATTACAAATCTGAAAGTAGCCAAATTTGAATTTTACTCTCATCCAGGTTTTCCTTTTAGAAAATTGTTGCAGTTAATCCAGGGCAGCTCAACGGGAAACAATTAAACGCCCAACGGTATCGCGAGTGCCAGGGGCGGACTGGCCCGGAGGGGGCGGGTGGACAGAACCCACCCGCGCCCCCCGAGATTACATAGATGCGGCGCCCCCGGGTTATTTTTATTTTTTATTTTATTTTATTTTTTTTTTTTTGGCAATTATTTCCAAAAATTCGTGAAAAACCTCAAAATCAACATTAGTAAAGCCTAATTTTCGTAAAAAACCTCCTCGAAATCAACATTTATGAAGCCTTATTTTCTTCCAAAAACCTCAAAATCAACATTTAAAACGCCTAATATTCTTCAAAACACCTCCAAATCAACATTAATAAAGCCAAATTATCGTGAAGAACCTCAAAATCAACATTTGTAAAGCCTAATTTTCGTCAAAAACCGTCGAAATCAACACTTATGAAGCCTAATTTTCGACCAAAAACCTCGTAATCAACATTTAAAAAGCCTAATTTTCGTCAAAATACCTCATAATCAACATTTATAAAGCCAAATCTTCGTGAAAAACCTCATAACCAACATCTGAAAAGCACAATTTTGGTCAAAATACCTCGAAATCAACATTTATGAAGCCTAATTTACGTCCAAAAACCTCAAAATCAACATTTTTAAAGCCTAATTTTCGTCCAAAAACCTCAAAATCAACATTTTTAAAGCCTAATCTTCGTCAAAAACCTCAAAACCAACATTTTTAAAGCCCAAATTTTCGTAAAACCTCAAAATCAACATTTTTAAAGCCTAATTTTCGCCAAAAAACCTCAAAATCAACATTAATAAAGCCAAATTATCGTGAAAAACCTCAAAATCAACATTTGTAAAGCCTAGTTTTCGTCAAAAAACTTCGAAATCAACACTTATGAAGCCTAATTTTCGACCAAAAACCTCGTAATCAACATTAAAAAAAGCCTAATTTTCGTCAAAAGACCTCATAATCAACATTTATAAAGCCAAATCTTCGTGAAAAACCTTATAACCAACATTTGTGAAGCCCAATTTTGGTCAAATATCCTCGAAATCAACATTTATGAAGCCTAATTTTCGTCCAAAAATCTCAAAATCATCATTTTTAAAGCCCAATTTTGGTCAAATAACCTTAAAATCAACATTTATGAAGCCTAATTTTCGTCTTAAACCTTCAAAATCAACATTTAAAAAGCCAAATTATCGTCAAAAACCTCAAAATCAACATTTTTAGAGCCTAATTTTCGTCGAAAAACCCCACAAAATCAACATTTATGATGCCTAATTTTAGTCAAGAACCTTAAAATCAACAGTTACAAATGCCTAATTTTCAGAATTGTAAAAGTTATTTCCTAAGTTTTCCAGAAAATAGCAATTTTCTGGGCGTCCCCCCCATCCACGGGCGCTCTCTTAACTGAAAACCCACCCACACCCTAAGGTCCCAGTCCGCCCCTGGCGAGGGCTTTGTCTTCAGCGGGCCCAATTTGAAATTTATAGGTCTATTTTATAAAGTTTGAATACATGATTTTATATAAGCATATATACGTAAATCAAATAAAATTTGACGAAATAAACGTTTTTTATTCACCATATTTTACCAATTACCATCGAAACATCTTATTCCGACTGTGGTGGAAATGGGGGGCTATTGAAAAAGGAAGGATGGTGAGGAAAAAAGGAAGAGAAAGAGAGAACTGTAAAGCAATAAGCTGACTTTTTTTTCGGCTTTTCCCCTCTCTCTCTTTCGACGGAGAGATGTTTAATGGTCTATTGTTTACCTTTACTTCAATATCTAATGTTCCCGGGGCACTCGGAGGAATACTAATGGGGATGCTAGTTAATGGGCCTCTTAGTACCCATAACTTAAGGACCAAGAACGGCGTTTTCTCCACTCAGACAATCCTCACGCAATCACCTAACAAAATGCGGAGTTAAAATTTCGGGGTTCCAAAAACTGCCGAGTTCCTTGACTATTTATACTTACCATCCAATTATGTTAATCCCCATTCTCGCCTTCTTTACCAAATTTTAACCACATACGACGTCCAATTATGGCACCCTTAAAATCGGCCGCCATCTTTAAAAGGTAAAGATTTTTCATGGTATTCACATTCAAGGTTCAAGAACGTAAGTTGAAAGGAGAAAGAAAGAAAAAAGCGGAAAAAAAAGAAAAGGAGAAAAAAAGGGAGGTTGGTCTCTGCTCTCCCCTCCACCCAGGTGTTCCAGCATGACAAAATTTATGGTCAATAACCATAGAACTGACCCATCAGACGCCAAATTGAACTAATTGAACCTATTAGAGGGCCAAAACCATCTGTTTTTTGAAATTCTCAAACTTTGATAGGGCGTATCTCGATAAGCAGTAAAGTTACGGGAAAATTTATTAAGTTATAAATTGTTTAAAATTGTATGCCCTACAATATTGAATAAAGTGTGTTTTGTCATAAAACGCTTAGTTTAGGACTTATAGGCAAAAAACCGAAAATCAGCTTGGTTTTTCGCCCCTCCTGAGGGTAGCATAGGTTTATTGAGTTCGAAAAATTAAGAGAGTCATCCCATCATAGCCCCGAACAAACTGTAAAAGTTTCAATAAGTCCCCAATTTCTTCCAGCAGACCTCCAGCGACTGGACTAATGGTAGAAGGTTGGGTATTTAGGAACGCGGCAACGTCTGCCCAGCCATGGTCTGTAGAGAACCCACTTTTTGAGAAATTTGAAGGGATTCCACTTCCTTAAATACCAAACCAGAGCTTTTTCTGTTGCTTTTTGGTCCCTAAATACAACCGACCTGTAATAGGTGATTTGGAACGAGGAGTGAGGGAACAAAAAAATAAAATAGATGACGGAATCGTATGATTTATTTATTCAGGAGAAGGACCGCAAGCGATTGTTTTACAGATTGACAGATTCGCAAACATTTTTCATGGGGGCAAGATAAATCAAACAGACTCCTCTCATGCAAATCCCATACAATATTTACTCTCTGAAAAATGATTGAAGCTATTTGAATTCATTGTGAAGCGAATTGAATAATCCGCGCTGTTTATCTTATTATGAATTCGAGACAGGTGATTGGTTTTGTCCTCAATCTGTAAACAAAAAGTCTTCAATTTATTTAATACAAGTTGCCATTATAAAAGTGTGTTTAATACACGAAACGGGGAAAAAATATTTGTTTGTCTTAATCACATTTTATCGTTTTATCTATCGATTGAAAAAAAAAAATTGTTAACCAAATTTTTGTTAAAGAATTTGAAAAGTTAGAATAACTTGGCGAGGCGGAACGCTGCCGTGTTTCTAGATGTTTTGACAAAAAACGTCGAAATTTGGGATTATATGGAGTCAGCGAAAGACTTCGGTGATTGATGAGTTTTAAGGTTTTGAAAAGCAATTTGTATGAGTTTTTGTAAAGAAGTGTTCGCCTTTTTCGTTCCGGCCCATCGTCTGAGGGTTTTCAATAGCGGAGGATCAAAGATTCGTAACGCCCACCGTTTTTACGGTTTTCTGGGTAGAGCTTGTCAAAGGACGGGAAGAGTGGAAGATGTTTCCCCGCTTTGAATTAGAGGAAGATATAAATCCAAAGACTCCCCCGAATTCCCAGGCTTTCAAAACCCACCTGAAATCCTTTGTCAACACTTCCTCAACGTTTATATCAAGAAAAAAAGAAAAAGTCATCTATCATCTCATTTCGATACAATGTAACAAATTCATTTTAAGGGGGATCCGATATCAAAATTCTACCAGAGAGAGGGAAGATGCCCAAAAGTAGTTTCCTCGTTTTGGGCACTAAAAATGGTCGGAAATTTTTTTTGAAAAGCGCGTTCTCATTCTTTTGGAAAACTACGTACTGTTTAGGGGGCAGTTTTTCCGGAAAAATTTTCCTCGGGAAAATAGAAAATCCAATTTTCCACCAAAACAGAAATTTTGAAAAAACAGGTAGTCATCTTGTAGGTTTTGACGAGCTGATTTCAAATATGCTAATATTAAGAATATCGGATGAATAGATTCGTCGGTACGAGATTTTTAAGGATTAGATGGTGCGGGGAAGGGGAGCTATATTTTGGGGAAGTAAAGATGACACATCACTCTTACTCCTTCAAGGTCATCGAACTTTTCAAACGGCTTAATTTTTTTCTCTCTATTCTGAGATTTTTAGGTAGATTTTTTTTCTCCATTTCATAACATAGTATTTAGTCAAAACCACAAAAGACTCATGATTTTTTTTCCAATATTACCCAAAAATTTAGTTTTTCTTTTCTTTCTGAACATATTTTAAGGCTGTTTTTCACCTAAAACCTTAAAATCGACATTTTAAAAGCCAAATTATCGTCCAAAAACCTCCAAATCAACATTTGTAAAGCCCAATTTTCGTCCAAAAACCTCAAAATCAAAGTTTAAAGAGCCTTTTTTTGTACAAAATCTCAAAATCAAGGTTTTAAGAGCCCAATTTTCGACAAAAACCTCAATATCAACATTTGTAATGCCCAATTTATGTCCAAAATCCTCAAAATAAAAGTTTTAAGAGCCATATTTTCGTCAAAAAACTCAAAATCAACAATTGTAAATTCTCGTTCTTAGATTTCAGAAAATTTTATAAAAACAAAACTAAAAATTATTAAGTTTGCTACAAATTTGATCTACTAAGATTTTTTGTAGGACCAAACGTTTCTGATCTACGAGGCGACAAAAACGCTGGATTTTCGATTTTTACCGATGAAAAAGTCAGATTTTAGAAAAGTCAGTTTGCAAAGGATAAAAATTTAAAATTACAGAATGATAACATTGTAGAAAATAAAGCAGGCAAATGGTTTCTTGAAGTAAAAACCGATCCTGACCTTGACAATCCTGACCTTGACAAAGGGAAAATTTATCTTTTCTCCACGCCCCCCTCATTGAACTCCCCGGAACCCCGCAGCATCTAAGCCTTAAAAATCTCGTACCGACGAATCTATCCATCCGATCGTCTTAATATTAGCATATTTGGAATCAGCTCGTCAAAACCTACAAGATGACTACCTGTTTTTTTAAAAATAAAGTTTTGGTGGAAAATTGCATTTCCTATTTTTACGAGGAAAAATTTTCCGGGAAAACCGCTTTCTAAACAGTACGTAGTTTTCCGAAAGAATGAGAACGCTCTTTTCGAAAAAAAATTTCCGACCATTTTTAGTGCCCAAAACGAGGAAACTAATTTTGTGGGTGATAGTGCTGCGATCTCTTGAATGAGAAACAAACAATTCTGATGGGAGAATCCCCCTTAAGTTATGAAAAAAGTCTCTTCTGGTAGAAATGGACGCTATGGAAGTCGAAAAATTTGGTGAAGAACGTGTTCTAGCGAAATGTCCATCTTTGGTGGGCGGAACGGTCAGTTTGACTATCCTCCTTGACCCCTTCCCAAAATCCCTGGTTCGACCTTCTTTTTGAGAATGTTAAAAAGTCCTTTCGCTTGGCCAGATTTGAGAAGAAGAGGGAAAAAGGTTAATATTTTAAGGAAGACTGTTTGCCGGAGGAATAGAAGTTTATTAACGGATGTGTACTTTGTAGAGCGGATGTAATTAGAAGGCTATAGCACCACCCCCTCCGCTTACGTAAACTAGATTTTCATAATTTATCAGCGCCTCGGCTCACTATCTCGCCATAATTCCTCCTACCTTCACCTTTGCTTTTACAGCCTGACCGCTTTCTCAAAAAATACGGAGAATAAACCGAAAGAGGGGGGAGATTGGGGGAGGTAGAGGAAGGTCGAGGGAGGTAGCAATAGTTTTGACTTCTACGGTCTCATTAATTAATGAAATTTCATATATCGGTGTTTTGTTAAAAGGTGGAAGGCAAACATGACTCTCGAAATATACGAAAGACACGAGAAAAGTGAAATGTCTGATGAATAATGGATGAGAGAGGAAGAAAGGAAAGGAGGCGGCAGTTGGTAAACGCTTGACTTTCGGCCGAGGCACTCTCAGAAATTTCAAACGTTCACAGTCGGCCGCCCTCAAATGCTCGCCCCGCCGGATAAAACCTCGATCCCATTCTTTAATATGCTTAATGAATTATCCGCACGGTTTCACACAAATGGGTCTTAAACCACCATTTGCGGGCGAACTCCCCTTACGAAGGAATCTAAAATATTGCATACAATACCTGCGATTTTCCTCCTTTCAAGTAAATAATAGTTTATCCGTCATGTTTGTTAACCCAGCGAGCTTTAAAGAGAAACAAGAGCTTTGATGTCGCCGAAAAAAACCTGGAGCTTGCCCAGAGACACGAACTTTCTCAAAGGTCTACAGATTTCGGGGGATCCATAAATTTCGGGGGAAATGAATCCTTTTTTTTTTTAAAATAACTTGAATTTGCTGATAATTTTTTAAAAATGGGACTAATTTCACTCAAACACATTATAATTACCTAAATAGTTAATTAATTAATTAATTTTTGAGAATTTTTTTTCAACCATAACTTGAATTTGGTGATAATTTTATGAAAATGGGACTAATTTCACTCAAACTCAATATAATTACCTAATTAGTTAATTAATTAATTAATTAATTTTTGAAAAAAAAAAAATTTTTTTTCAACCATAACTTGAATTTGGTGATAATTTTATGAAAATGGGACTAATTTCACTCAAACTCAATATAATTACCTAATTAGTTAATTAATTAATTTAAAAAAAAATTTTTTTTTCAATCATAACTTGAATTTGGTGATAATTTTATGAAAATGGGACTAATTTCACTCAAACTCATTATAATTACCTAATAGTTAATTAATTAATTAATTAATTAATTTTTGAAAAAAAAAAATTTTACAATCATAACTTGAATTTGGCGATTATTGTATGAAAATGGGAAAATTAAGTTAATTAGTCATAATTACCTAATTACATAATTAATTACCTAATTAGTTAATGATATTTAATCGGGATCAGGTGAAAATTATTTGGTTAAAATTTGGTGAAGATCGGACCGGTAGAAAGCCCGTAGCACATTTTTGCAAACTTTAGACAGACATATCTCCGTCATTTTGTCGAATTTCAAAAATCGCTCTCGTCACTTTCAAGATAACCACGAAAGGAAGATTGTGTGAAAATTTCGTGAAAATCGGATGAAAATTGTGGCCGTGAAGTGTTCCGGAAAAAAAGGCGACGGACGGACGGACGGCCGGCACCACAAAGTCATGTCCGGTAAAGATCAAAAGTCAGTTTGACCCTAGGGGGTCTGGAAAAACCTTCCCCAAAAACCCGAATCCGACGGTAATACAATAACTTCTCTTTGAGAATGTTAAAAAGTTTGGTCTGGTCTGATAATTCTGAATGAGGGTCCCCCAAAATTTGAACTTTCTTAAAACGTGGGTCCTCTACTGACCTCTCCACTGACCTTCCCTGACTTCTCATCACCTTCAATAACCTCCCACCACCTCCCTCGTCCTTCCACCTGCCTTGTCCTTCCCTTTTTTTGACAAAGAGGTCCCTATTCAGCAAAATTTTGGTCATTTTTGACCCAGAGTGCCCTTTTTTAGTAAAATGCATTTGACCCTACAATTTGTCGGGCCTAGGTAACTGAAAAACTCTCCTCCGTGAAATAGGAATAATTTATAGTTCATCGAAAACTAGACCATTGTGAACAACTAATTTCAACATTAGAGTTAGAATGTTAACTTTTTGGAATTTTAAGTCTCGAATACCAAATTGGCGAACTGTTCATAAAGCGATAAAGTTCGAAAAGGAGCTTATTTCATAATGTTAAAACAAATTCGGCCATTCAAGTGGGCTCGAATTTAACGTTTGTTTAGTCTCTTTCCGGTACTCTTTTGCTCATTTGTATACATATTGTTCTCTATTGACTCGCTTTGTTTGCCCTGGATATATTCTTCCGCTGTTTTCTAGCTCGAGGCATCAATCATCCCGCAATAAATGCAACTGAATTAAGCTCTCTTTTCCAAATAACGCCCACATTTAGGAATATGGAAAATTGATGACTTGAGCGAACGATCTCAGACTGCTCGATTTCGATGGTATCGCCCATTTTTTAAAAAATGATGGATTTTTGTGAGCTTGGGTTTGATTAGCGTCAATTATGGGAGGGAAATCGTACATTGAGATGCTCGGAAAGCAGGAGTGTCCATTAGCGGCAAGTTTTAGCATGGAAGTGCTAAAGAAGCCTCTAGTGTTTACTGTTCCTTGGGTGGCCTCTCTTGCCTATTCCTTTTTTTTGCATCAGAAAGAATCCTCGTCTTGATATAAAATTGTTCAAACAATATAAAATTATTGAGGATTTAAACAAATGAAATACATTCCTGGATCAAAATAAATATGGAGATAGGGAGGTTTATTCAAGTGGTCACCGTTATATGGAAATGGTAAATATTGAAATCCCAGAGGGGTTCGGCTTAAAAAAGGGACTCCCTTGGGTTACACCACGTCCCATTTGAATCCTGCTGATGGAAACTTTCCATTTAATCCATTTGCCAGAGAGATTCGATAAATTCCCTTTCACCCTTTTTCACCCAAACTGAATACACAAATCAAGGTTATTGGTGTCTCGAAATAGTTTCATGTAGAAATAGGCTTGGGGAATGTCTGCTGACAGGGGTGGACTGGCCCGGAGGGGGCGGGTGGACAGAACCCACCCGCGCCCCCCGAGAATACATAGAGGCGGCGCCCCCGGGTTATTTTTATTTTATTTATTTTATTTTTTTTGGCAATTATTTCCAAAAATTCGTAAAAAACCTCAAAATCAACATTAGTAAAGCCTAATTTTTGTAAAAAAAACCTCAAAATCAACATTTATGAAGCCTTATTTTCTTCCAAAAACCTCAAAATCAACATTTAAAACGCCTAATATTCTTTAAAACACCTCCAAATCAACATTAATAAAGCCAAATTATCGTGAACAACCTCAAAATCAACATTTGTAAAGCCTAATTTTCGTCAAAAACCGTCGAAATCAACACTTATGAAGCCAAACTTTCGTCCAAAAACCTCAAAATCAACATTTATCAAGCCAAATCTTCGTGAAAAACCTCATAACCAACATTTGTAAAGCACAATTTTGGTCAAAATACCTTGAAATCAACATTTATGAAGCCTAATTTACGTCCAAAAACCTCAAAATCAACATTTTTAAAGCCTAATCTTCGTCAAAAACCTCAAAATCAACATTTTTAAAGCCCAAATTTTCGTAAAACCTCAAAATCAACATTTTTAAAGCCTAATTTTCGCCAAAAAACCTCAAAATCAACATTAATAAAGCCAAATTATCGTGAAAAACCTCAAAATCAACATTTGTAAAGCCTAGTTTTCGTCAAAAAACGTCGAAACCAACACTTATGAAGCCTAATTTTCGACCAAAAACCTCGTAATCAACATTAAAAAAAGCCTAATTTTCGTCAAAAGACCTCATAATCAACATTTATAAAGCCAAATCTTCGTGAAAAACCTTATAACCAACATTTGTGAAGCCCAATTTTGGTCAAATATCCTCGAAATCAACATTTATGAAGCCTAATTTTCGTCCAAAAATCTCAAAATCATCATTTTTAAAGCCCAATTTTGGTCAAATAACCTTGAAATCAACATTTATGAAGCCTAATTTTCGTCTTAAACCTTCAAAATCAACATTTAAAAAGCCAAATTATCGTCAAAAACCTCAAAATCAACATTTTTAGAGCCTAATTTTCGTCAAAAAACCCCACAAAATCAACATTTATGATGCCTAATTTTCGTCAAGAACCTTAAAATCAACAGTTACAAATGCCTAATTTTCAGAATTGTAAAAGTTATTTCCTAAGTTTTCCAGAAAATAGCAATTTTCTGGGCGTCCCCCCCCCCATCCACGGGCGCTCTCTTAACTGAAAACCCACCCACACCCTAAGGTCCCAGTCCGCCCCTGTCTGCTGACACTGAAGAAGCATGCACTGTCTTATGATGAAGTTTCATGCTCCCTACTCTTTGGTTTTACAATCGAATGATCCCCAGGAGAGACGTACAATAGGGTTCAGTTAAAGGCTTTAATAATTCCTCTTCCCTTAAGGCTCTTACTGGGAACAATAAAAATATTTTTATCAACGCTTGACGTCATTTGTCTAGTTGAAGTGGTGGAAAAGAAAAGGAGACGTCGAACTTGTATTTTCAGGGGCTGTCACTCGAGGGACAGGCTCTTGAGAAGGGCTTAATCCCGAGGTATTAGCGAGGGCGGGCAGTCCCTTTAACTCGGGCATTGTTTTCGCCTTGGAATCGTCGATAGCGGCCCCCAACCAGTCAAGTGGTTCTATTGTGAGACCCACCTGCTTTCCACGTCATGTAAACATTTTCCGCCCTCCGCACCATAAAACGGTCAAGGGTTTGAGTATCTACAGGCAATAGCGAAAGAAAAGATCCATAACCTATCTTTAGGGGCACTTTATTGATGAAAACGCTTTGTTAAAACCCCATTATTTGTCACTTTTCTCTTTTGTCTCGAGTCTTTTCCTACACAATAGTCACCGCACTGACAAATAAAATAAATCACGCGGCTGATAAAGGCTCCAAAAACCATACAAATTTAAATAAACACCAATATTTAGCAGTGAAACTAAAAATTCCTGGAGCTTGCCCAGAGACACGAACTTTCTCAAAGGTCTACAGATTTCGGGGGATCCATAAATTTCGGGGGAAATGAATCCTTTTTTTTCTTAAATTTGGTGATAATTTTCTGAAAATGGGACTAATTTCACTCATACACATTATAATTACCTTATTACCTAGTTAATTAATTAATTTTTGAGAATTTTTTTTTCAATCATAACTTGAATTTGGTGATAATTTTATGAAAATGGGAATAATTTCACTCAAACTCAATATAATTACCTAATTAGTTAATTAATTAATTAATTAATTTTTGAAAAAAATTTTTTTTTTTTCAATCATAACTTGAAATTGGTGATAATTTTATGAAAATGAGAATAATTTCACTCAAACTCAATATAATTACCTAATTAGCTAATTAATTAATTAATTAATTTTTGAAAAAAATTTTTTTTTTTTTTTTAATCATAACTTGAATTTTATGAAAATGGGAATAATTTCACTCAAACTCAATATAATTACCTAATTAGTTAATTAATTAATTAATTAATTTTTGAAAAAAAAATTTTTTTTCAATCATAACTTGAATTTTATGAAAATGGGAATAATTTCACTCAAACTCAATATAATTACCTAATTAGTTAATTAATGAATTTTTGAAAAAAAAAATTTTTTTTTTCCAATCATAACTTGAATTTGGTGATAATTTTATGAAAATGGGAATTATTTCACTCAAACTCAATATAATTACCTAATTAGTTAATTAGTTAATTAATTAATTTTTGAAAAAAAATTTTTTTTTCAATCATAACTTGAATTTTGCGATAATTTTATGAAAATGGGAAAATTAAGTTAATTAGTTATAATTACCTAATTACATAATTAATTACCTAATTAGTTAATGAAATTTAATCGGGATCACGTGAAGATTATTTGGTTAAAATTTGGTGAAGATCGGACCGGTAGAAAGCCCGTAGCACATTTTTGCAAACTTTAGACAGACATATCTCCGCCATTTTGTCGAATTTCAAAAATCGCTCTCGTCACTTTCAAGATAACCACGAAAGGAAGATTGTGTGAAAATTTCGTGAAAATCGGATGAAAATTGTGGCCGTGAAGTGTTCCGAGAAAAAAAGGCGACGGACGGCCGGCACCACAGACAAAGTCATGTCCGGCAAAGATCAAAAGTCAGTTTGACCCTAGGGGGTCTGGAAGACCCTTCCCCAAAAACCCGAATCCGACGGTAATACAATAACTTCTCTTTGAGAAAGTTAAAAGAGTTGGGAGTAGTGGAATGTGGGGAAAAGGTGGGCTATGGTAGAGTGATGGGAGGTGGTGGAATGTTGAGTGGAAGTGAGGGAGAGTGGGGGCAGTTGGTTGGTAGTGGGGGACGGTTTTTGGGGGGTGAATCAAGTCAAGGAGGTGATGAATGATTACAGGGAGGTGGTGGAAGGTTGGGAGGGTGGTTCGGGGATGGAATATTTAGGGGAGAGGACGATGGCGGCGTTGAATGGATGAGGGAGAGGGGAAGGAAGGAGGGATGTGGAGTTTTAGTGGAGAGGTCAGTAGAACCCTCTTGAGAAAGTTTTTAGGCGTTCCTCCTCCATAACTACCAGACCCTTTTCAAATCCATTTTCCAAAACAGGGGCTTCAAACTTCTTTCCACTCGTTAAAAATCGTTAGTAATTTTCTTTTTACAAAAATAGATTCGGAGGATGTCCTCACGATAGGTGGCGTGTTTTGAGTTATTGAATGTTTCAGTTTATTTACCGTTTTCGAGTATAACTACCGGAATAATTACCGCATCAAAGGTTAATGCTGTTTGCCTATCTTGCTACCGGGAAGGGGCTAAATTAAGAAATAGGTCGTTAAGAAAAAAATCTATTTTGAATGAAACAATACACTTGTGGCCTATTGTGTTTTCATTTTGTCGAAAAAAGGTCACAAACTCTTTAATTTTCAATAAAAGATGCTCTTCTTATTTACTATGCATATGGTGGATTGTTCCCGTGACAAAATTATGGAACCGGTTTTAGGTAATAAAAAGGATCGTCGGTTATTCAGTAGGCTTTTTTTTTTGTTTGGTCTATTATCGGAAAGGTTGTCATCTATATCCTGTTTATTGAGACGTGACAAATCATTATAACCGTGCATTATTCCGTTTTTTTGTTGGATAGGGGATACAATTCATTAACAGGCTATTGTGCTTTACCGGAACTCCGTACTTGTTCTTCCAAGCCGTCGCTCGCGCACTGGTACGACCGCTTGCAACATCTCAAGTGTTGAAACCTTTTAAAGTCATGACGTAAAAATGCCACACGGAAACCAACTTTCGTTCCAATAGTCCAGCCTACAGTTGGGTCCCTGCACAACTTTTGGCAGCCGAGAAACATCGAATTTTTCAGTTTTCTGCGTATAACTCGAAAATGGGACATTGTGGTATCCTGTTTTTCGAATACCTTCGTCTACACGACCTAGAATTCTTTGTAGGACAAATCGTTAAAGCGGTAAAAGAGAGCAATTACTCACACAACCGATTTAATCTGTTTTAGGGGTGGTACACGTTGTAACAGATAAAGCAGGATTCAGCTGTAAAAGCAAGTAGGAGGTTAGGGACTCATTAAAGTTGGCCCTTTCATCTTGGTCCTCTCACACTAAAGAACGGGCCCTCTCTCATCTCCCCATTTGTCAAAGGTGGTTTAACTTTAATCCTAATTTACACTTTTTCTCCCTCAATACGGAAAAATTTAAAAATTCATTTTTTTCTTTGATGCCCATCTTAAAGTACTAATGAGGATAGTTTGAAGAGAGTTTTCAAGTATATCGAATGATCAATTTTGTTCAGCCAGGATGTCACCGATGTGCTTAAATGGGATTTTGTTAGCCGAAGAAATGAATTGGAAAAGGGCATAGTCACACAATGAACCCGAAATCCCCCTCCTCAGGCTTCCTATTTTCTCGACAATTTCATTCAATTGAACGCATTTTGTATCATCTCGAACAATAGTCGAATACTTGACATTCATTTCGATTTTAAAAATTCAATTGAGCGTAAAAGCCAATGGCTTCTACCTGCGGTCAGGTACTTCACCTCGACGATATCTGATTTACCTTTGAATTGCTTTTCAGGAATTTTTCCTTAAGGGGCCGTGAAAACAGTTTTTCAATGATAGCTCATAGAAAAATGATCCGATCTGGACCGGACTTTTTTTAAAATGAAGCTTATTCATTTATCTGCGCATTGAACTAAACTTATTGTAATATTATTTAATCTTTATATTTAAAAACAAAATTTAAACCTTTTTTTACTTTTTTAGTTTAAGGCGCTCCACATACTGAAAAAGATAGGTGTGCAAATTTTGAATTAGTTCGGCTGATTCAATCTTTAGTAATCATTGAAATACTTTTTCAGTAAGTTTAGAATCACGCGGGTTTTTAAACGAATCAGAGACCATTTGAATGAGTGGGGATGGGAGGGAGGAGATAGAGACAGGCGCTACAAGGCCCCTTAATATGAAATTCAGATATTTTATTAACAGTTTATTTACATGAGATAAAATGCACACTATTAACACCAAATTTACAATAAATTGTTTTTTTACGATCCATCCACGTGTATTCTGAATAGCACCACCGAGACCATTCTTATTCCATAACTCCAGAGTCCACATGTCGGTAAAATACTCTACTCAAGTCTTTATCCACTCCAGTAGGTACATTTTCAAAAGCTATGTGATTAGAATAGTTCCAAACAAATAAAATAAAAGTAAAAAACAAAATATAACTACGAAGTACATACTTTTTAAGATGTAGTCAATAATCTAAATTATACCTAATATAACAGAGTAGGTTGATATTAATATTGTTTATCACCAGAAAATCTTTGAATTTTGGGTAGTTTAAAATCCATTTTTTTCCTGGCTTTTCATGTTAATATACAAAAAAAAAAAAGTTAAAAAATGCCATTGGATATATTAAGGTGACCAGACAGTGCTTGATTTTACGCATTTTCGAAAATTTTAACGCACCACGCATTGACCTTTATTGAACATTATTGACAAAAAAGGACACTTTTTAGCATGAATTTGACCCTTTTTGACTCGAAAAGACCCTTTCTAGACAGATTTTGACTATTTTGGACAACTAAAGACCCTTTCTAGCCAGATGTTGGCTGTTTTGGACAATAAACACAATTTTTAGCCAGATTTTGGCCTTTTTTTGACTGAAAAAGACCCTCCTCCGCCAGATTTTGACCCTTTTCACCCCGATTCCGGACCATTCTCTACAAGAAGAGATTATAGCAAGATCTTTAATGTTCTAATAATTTGCCTTGGTGTACGAAAAATGAAAACTTCCATCTGGTCACCCTAGGATAGATCTAGTATTGGTTTAGTACGGAAAATATGAAAATTACTAAATTATTTAGATAACACATATAACATTCTTATGTTTTATTTATATCTTTTTTTTGTAAAAAGTAAGACTTAAGAGATATATGAGATTAGTTAAAAAAAAAAAAAAAAAATTCGAATTTTTCTCTGTACAAGGAGGACTTTTGAACTTGAAAATCTGTCTATGAACAAGCTAAAGCTTTATTTTACAACGAATTTAAAAAAAGAAGCTAATTCCACCATTCTTCTGCAAGATCTCTGTGACCGTCTTCCGTTTTTATTTTCAAAAATTGTTGTCGGGCGCATTCAACGGCGGCCTGAAACAAAACAAAGAATTTATGAAAAAAAACTGAAATTAAACAAGAAAAGTGAAATATTTCATGGATTTCTTCCAATTTTCGATGATTGATTGACGGTGGGAAAAAATGAAAGAACAAATGACTGAGAAAAGGACGGAGGAACGGATTGATGCTTGGATTTAATAAAGCGTCTGCTCACCCCACCATATAGACCAATATATGCTGGTAGGTATACAATTGATGAGAGGGAGTAGTAAGAGGGGGCCCCGGGAAAGAACCCCTCTGATCCTAACTGTAAACATCCCTCCCCTAGACTTCAAAGCATCCACCCTAGCGCTATCTAATACCCCTCCTTCCTATATTCCTAATATTGCCCTCATATTTCCCTGGGACCCCCGAGGGCAAGGCATGTCCGTCTAATATATTTAGTATTAAATCTCTTTTTCATCTCGCGATACACTTTTGTAAGGAACGCTTTTTATATTACTTTTTTTTTCACGGAAGGATAAAAAACCAGTAGAAGGAACGAAATTCGTGCTGTAGTTCGAAAAATTGATTTTGTCCAAATAAATAATCTAGGAAATAGCTCATGACATACATAGCCAAGTGATGTATCGTTTTATATTTTGGGCACTTTTTAAGGGGCCGTGTAGCGCCTGTCTCTCTATCTCCTACCTCCCTCCCGCCCATCCCCACTCATTCAACTAGTCTCTGATTCGTTTAAAAACCCGCGTGATTCTAAACTTATTGAAAAAGTATTTCAATGATTACTAAAGATTGAATCAGCCGAATTAATTCAAAATTTGCACACCTATCTTTTTCAGTATGTGGAGCGCCTTAAACTAAAAAAGTAAAAAAGAGGTTTAAACAATTTTTTTTAAATATAAAGATTAAATAATATTACAATAAGTTTAGTTCAATGCGCAGATAAATGAATAAGCTTCATTTTAAAAAAAGTTCGGTCCCGATCGGATCATTTTTCTATGAGCTATCATTGAAAAACTGTTTTCACGGCCCCTTAAGGAGGAGACGACCATTATTTTTGTTTGTTTCTGAGTCAATAGATCGCAGCACATTCGGCCCCAAAAGTTTTTTCCTCGTTTTGGGCACTAAAAATGGTCCGATAGCTCATAGAAAAATGATCCGATCTGGACCTGACTTTTTGTAAAATGAAGCTTATTCATTTATCTGCACATTGAACTAAACTTATTGTAATATAAGAGGGAGGGAGGAGATCGTGTTATGCGGGTTTCTACGCCCTCGCTGAGATAGAGAGACAGGCGCTGCACGGCTCCTTAAAATCAAATTTAAAGGTCTGGTCTGGTGAACAGGAACCCCAAATTAGAGGTTTTCAACCAAAATTTCCATTTTTGGGTTGGCGGAACACTGCCGCGTTCCTAGCCCCAACCTCCTTAGGCCCTACCCTATATCAGCTGCAGCATTCCAAAAAATTTCAAAATCAACTTTCCCCTTCGTAGAAGCCTTTGCGGCTTCCAAATTCAAAAGAAGTCTTTTCGTACTATGGTGCATATCAGGTCGATTGGTCAACATGGCGAGGCTGTAGCCCTGCCAAGTACCAGACTGATCAAGAAAAAGAACATTTGAAAGGAAGAAAAGGTAACTTTATACTGGAGCTCAATGACGAAAACTTTCTCCAAAAAAATGTTTAGTCTCAGAATTTGGCATCCAGCACAGAAGGAAAAGCGGTAGCTTTCTATGATATCGATTGATTTTACTTTGTAAAACCGAAACAGAAACGCAATTTTAATGAAAGAAGACGTTGAAAGTAGTCTAAACAAAAATATGTTTCATAAAACGAGGGGGTTGAAGTTAAAAGGGATTAGGGAGGAGGAGAAAGGCGGAGTGACGTTTATGGGGTGAGGGGATCGTTTGTTAATGTACCGCCTGAAGGAACGTTCTTGGAAATCAGTGCAGTCGCTCAGAGACTAATTGGCTTTCAAGCTTTAATAAATACGGGACTCCTCTCATATATGAACGTTCGGAAAGGGGGAAAAGGGGCCGAAAAAGGGCCGAAAAAGGGAGAGCGGAAAACGGCGGAAATCTGAAAGTTCGCTCGGGGGGCGGGGAGTCGTTTCGTCCCCAAGGGATCATCCAAGGCCCTACTCCGTATGCTCGCCTAGAATATTAACATACGCTACCTACATTATTAAGTCCTTTCCCTTCAAATATACTTTCAATAATAACGATCATTTCCCCTCAGGCATCGCTTCTCCACGGCATGCCCCCCCGGTATGCCCCACATTTTCGACCAAGACCTCAATTTTTCAACTCCCTTTATTAATATTATCTGTCAGCCTCAGGGGCGGACTGGCCCGGAGGGGGTAGACAGAGCCCCCCGGGTTATTTTTATTGTTTATTTTATATTTTTATTTATTTATTTTATTTTATTTTTTTTAATTTATTTTTTTTTTTTTGGCAAATATTCCCAAAAATTCGTGAAAAACCTCAAAATCAACATTAGTAAAGCCTAATTTTCGTCAAAAAAAAAAAACCTCGAAATCAACATTTATGAAGCCTAATTTTAGTCAAAAACCTCAAAATCAACATTTTTAAAGCCTAATTTTCGTCCAAAAACCTCAAAACCAACATTTGCAAAGCCCAAATTTTTGTCAAAAACCTCAATCAACATTTATGAAGCCTAATTTTCGTCCAAAAAGCTCAAAATCAACATTTATGAAGCCTAATTTTAGTCAAAAACCTCAAAATCAACATTTTTAAAGCCTAATTTTCGTCCAAAAACCTCAAAACCAACATTTGTAAAGCCCAAATTTTCTTCAAAAACCTCAATCAACATTTAAAAAGCCTAATTTTCGTCCAAAAACCTCATAATCAACATTTATAAAGCCAAATCTTCGTGACAAACCTCAAAATAATCATTTTTAAAGCCTAATTTTCGTCCAAAAACCTCAAAACCAACATTTGTAAAGCCCAAATTTTTGTCAAAAACCTCAATCAACATTTATGAAGCCTAATTTTCGTCCAAAAAGCTCAAAATCAACATTTATGAAGCCTAATTTTAGTCAAAAACCTCAAAATCAACATTTTTAAAGCCTAATTTTCGTCAAAAACCTCAAAACCAACATTTGTAAAGCCCAAATTTTCGTCAAAAACCTCAATCAACATTTAAAAAGCCTAATTTTCGTCAAAAAACCTCATAATCAACATTTATAAAGCCAAATCTTCGTGAAAAACCTCAAAATCAACATTTTTAAAGCCTAATTTTCGTCAAAAAACCTCAAAACCAACATTTGTAAAGCC
Source organism: Orius laevigatus (assembly GCA_018703685.1). Lineage (NCBI taxonomy): Eukaryota > Metazoa > Arthropoda > Insecta > Hemiptera > Anthocoridae > Orius > Orius laevigatus. Next base: position 214,963 of record JAGWEN010000110.1, read on the forward strand.
CAAATTTTCGTCATAAACCTCAAAATCAACATTTTTTAAGCCTATTTTTCGTCAAAAACCTCAAAATCAACATGTTTAATGCCTAATTTTCGTCCAAAAACCTCATAATCAACATTTATAAAGCCAAATTTTCGTCAAAAACCTCAATCAACATTTATGAAGCCTAATTTTCGTCCAAAAAGCTCAAAATCAACATTTATGAAGCCTAATTTTAGTCAAAAACCTCAAAATCAACATTTTTAAAGCCTAATTTTCGTCAAAAAACCTCAAAACCATTTTACATTTTCGTCAAAACCTCACAACATTTTTAAGCCATTTTCGTCAAAAACCTCAATCAACATTTAAAAAGCCTAATTTTCGTCCAAAAACCTCATAATCAACATTTATAAAGCCAAATCTTCGTGAAAAACCTCAAAATCAACATTTTTAAAGCCTAATTTTCGTCCAAAAACCTCAAAACCAACATTTGTAAAGCCCAAATTTTTGTCAAAAACCTCAATCAACATTTATGAAGCCTAATTTTCGTCCAAAAAGCTCAAAATCAACATTTATGAAGCCTAATTTTAGTCAAAAACCTCAAAATCAACATTTTTAAAGCCTAATTTTCGTCAAAAAACCTCAAAACCAACATTTGTAAAGCCCAAATTTTCGTCAAAAACCTCAATCAACATTTAAAAAGCCTAATTTTCGTCAAAAAACCTCATAATCAACATTTATAAAGCCAAATCTTCGTGAAAAACCTCAAAATCAACATTTTTAAAGCCTAATTTTCGTCAAAAAACCTCAAAACCAACATTTGTAAAGCCCAAATTTTCGTCATAAACCTCAAAATCAACATTTTTTAAGCCTATTTTTCGTCAAAAACCTCAAAATCAACATGTTTAATGCCTAATTTTCGTCCAAAAACCTCATAATCAACATTTATAAAGCCAAATTTTCGTCAAAAACCTCAATCAACATTTATGAAGCCTAATTTTCGTCCAAAAAGCTCAAAATCAACATTTATGAAGCCTAATTTTAGTCAAAAACCTCAAAATCAACATTTTTAAAGCCTAATTTTCGTCAAAAAACCTCAAAACCAACATTTGTAAAGCCCAAATTTTCGTCAAAAACCTCAATCAACATTTAAAAAGCCTAATTTTCGTCAAAAAACCTCATAATCAACATTTATAAAGCCAAATCTTCGTGAAAAACCTCAAAATCAACATTTTTAAAGCCTAATTTTCGTCAAAAAACCTCAAAACCAACATTTTGTAAAGCCCAAATTTTCGTCATAAACCTCAAAATCAACATTTTTTAAGCCTATTTTTCGTCAAAAACCTCAAAATCAACATGTTTAATGCCTAATTTTCGTCCAAAAACCTCATAATCAACATTTATAAAGCCAAATTTTCGTCAAAAACCTCAAATCAACATTTTATGAAGCCTAATTTTCGTCCAAAAACCTCAAAACCAACATTTGTAAAGCCCAAATTTTGTCAAAAACCTCAATCAACATTTTTAAAGCCTAATTTTCGTCCAAAAACCTCAAAATCAACATTTATAAGCCTAATTTTTCGTCAAAAACCTCAAAATCAACATTTATAAAGCCTAATTTTCGTCAAAAAACCTCAAAATCAACATTTGTAAAGCCAAATTTTCGTCAAAAACCTCAAAATCAACATTTTTAAAGCCTAATTTTCGTCAAAAAACCTCAAAATCAACATTTTTAAAGCCAAATTTTCGTCAAAAACCTCAAAATCAACATTTTTAAAGCCTAATTTTCGTCAAAAACCTCAAAATCAACATTTTAAAGCCAAATTTTCGTCAAAAAACCTCAAAATCAACATTTTTAAAGCCAAATTTTCGTCAAAAACCTCAAAATCAACATTTTTAAAGCCTAATTTTCGTCCAAAAACCTCAAAACCAACATTTGTAAAGCCCAAATTTTGTCAAAAACCTCGAAATCAACATTTATGAAGCCTAATTTTCGTCCAAAAACCTCAAAATCAACATTTATGAAGCCTAATTTTAGTCAAAAACCTCAAAATCAACATTTTTAAAGCCTAATTTTCGTCAAAAAACCTCAAAACCAACATTTGTAAAGCCCAAATTTTCGTCAAAAACCTCAATCAACATTTAAAAAGCCTAATTTTCGTCAAAAAACCTCATAATCAACATTTATAAAGCCAAATCTTCGTGAAAAACCTCAAAATCAACATTTTTAAAGCCTAATTTTCGTCAAAAAACCTCAAAACCAACATTTGTAAAGCCCAAATTTTCGTCATAAACCTCAAAATCAACATTTTTTAAGCCTATTTTTCGTCAAAAACCTCAAAATCAACATGTTTAATGCCTAATTTTCGTCCAAAAACCTCATAATCAACATTTATAAGCCAAATTTTCGTCAAAAACCTCAAAATCAACATTTATAAAGCCAAATCTTCGTGAAAAACCCCAAAACCAACATTCGCAAAGCCCAAATCGTAAAAAACCTCAAAATCAACATTTTTAAAGCCTGTAAAGAATTAAAAAAGTTATTTCCCAAGTTTTCCAAAAAATAGCAATTTTCTGCCCCCCCCCCCATCCACGGGCGCCCCCTTAACTGAAAACCCACCCACATCCTAAGGTCCCAGTCCGCCCCTGGTCAGCCTAGCTGATTGCTGCGTTGTGGATGGTTGATCTGTAGGCTAAGAGAATTTTATGAGGAAAAAGAACTTTTTGTCTAAAAAGTAAAAACACTTGGGCGATTTGAACTGTTTTTATTATGGTCTTCAGGTCATGAGACATTCCCGTCACGATTTCCAACAATCTCGGATTTCTTGGTTTCCAGAAAATTACTAAATTCCATGTAAGGCCCCTTAGAGAATCCGAGATCGACGATGTTCCTCGGGCCCTAAGACCTTCCCGTTACGATTTTCAACCATCTCGAACATCAAGGTTTCAAGAAAATCACGAAAGTGAAAAAAAATTTTTTTAAATCAAAGCGGGGTTGTTGTCCTTTTTTTTCTCAAATGCGGTTTTTTCCTCCTTTTTAAGGGGCCATGGGTTGATTTCGGGGGCCGAGGGGGATGTGGGTATTGCAGCTTTATTTGCACACCCGTAACTTTCATACCATTGGTTGGAAGCTCTATTAAAAAGGGTGGAGGACTCTCTGGAATTGTGAAGAGAAAATGCTAGGTTTAGCGTGAAATCGAACATGACACCGTTAATGTTTGCTTTTCTTTGAGAGGCGGTCTTTTTATTATTCATTGAATAGAATCTATCAAACGTCCCCTCCATTCTATTCAAGAATAAATTATTTATATTTTTACCCTCCCCTTCAAGGCCTCCGACAAACCGATCGGAACTCCATTAAATTCTACGTTGAACGTCGTCAAACTGATATAGTTTATCAATGATTTGTTTTCCTTATTAAAAAGGTTGTAATGGCAATCAGAAGCTGGGGCGGACTGGGACCTTAGGGTGTGGGTGGGTTTTCAGTTAAGGGGCGCCCGGTTGAGGGGGGGGGGCCGAAAATTTTGACAGAAAATCGACTTTTAGAAAAATATATTCAGCAAAAACAGAGGTTCCCAAACTTTTTCACAGTTCGCCCTCCCAAACCTAAGAGGTTTTTGAATGAAATTTGGGTTTTAAAATGTTGATTCTGAGGTTTTTGATAAAAGAAATTTCACTTAAAACGTTGATTTTGAGATTTTTTGACAAAAGAAATTTGCTCTTATAACCATAATTTGGAGGTTTTTTGACGAAAATTAGGCATTTATTAATGTTGATTTTGAGGTTTTTGACAAAAATTTGGCTTTATAAATGTTGAATATGAGGTTTTTGGACGAAAATTAGGCATCATAAATATTGAATTTGAGGGTTTTTTTTTTTTTTACTAAAATTAGGTTTTACAAATGTTGATTTTGAGGTTTTTGACGAAAATTTGGCTTTTTAAATGTTGATTTTAAGGTTTTTGTACGAAAATTAGGCTTCATAAATGTTGATTTCGAGGGATTTTTTTTTTAAACCAAAATTGGGCTTTACAAATGTTGATTTTGAGGTTTTTTGACGAAAACTAGGCTTTAAAAATGTTGATTTTGAGGTTTTGACGAAAATTTGGCTTGTTGATTTTGAGGTTTTTGGACGAAAATGAGGCTTTATAAATGTTGATTTTGAGGTTATTGACGAAATTTTGGCTTGTTGATTTCGAGGTTTTTTAACCAAAATTAAGCTTTTTAAATGTTGATTTTGAACAAAAATTAGGCTTCATAAATGTTGATTTGAGGTTTTTGACGAAAATTTGGCTTTTAAATGTCGATTTTGAGGTTTTTTGACGAAGATTAGGCCTCACACATGTTGATTTCGAGGTTTTTATTTACTTTATTTATTTGACGAAAATTAGGCTTTACAAATGATGATTTTGAAATTTTTCATGGATTTTTGCACACACAAAAAAAAAGTCTTGAGCTTTCCCAAACCCCCCTGGGGACTGCTTACGCTCCCCTAGGGGGACGCCTCCAGTTTGGGAGCCACTGAGCAAAAATAACGCTTATAAAACCTGACCCGGGGGGGCGCCGCCTCTATGTATCCTCGGGGGGACGCGGATGGGTTCTGTCCACCCCCCCCCCCCCGGGCCAGTCGGTAAAGTGTGGTAACATGTTGAGAAGATAAAGATGGGTGGCGGGGGTTATGTATGTATAGATTTTTGGATTTTTTTTTCTTTTTAAAGATTGGGTTTATGAAGGTAAAATTGGGATCGTGATGGTAAAGTTGGGAATTTATGAGGGTAAATTTAGGGGTATAAAGGTAAAGTTGGGGGTTACGAAGGAAAAGTTAGGGGTTACGAAATTAAAGTTGGGGTATGGAGGTAAAATCGGGAGTGGAGGGTTATCATGGCCAAGTTTCCCCTTTGGGGGTTATGAAGATAAAGTTTTTAATGATGAAATTGATCCTAATTCTATAAAATATTCAATAACGAACCTGATTTGCAACTTTCTTCTGACTAATTGCTTTTTGGCGACAAGTCCATAGATATTTGAGTATTTTCATCGTTTTCAATAATAAGTCATAGAAACAATTTTTTTTTTTAAAATCGTACAGTGTACGTGGAGTTTTATTCAAAATGTATTACATAAAATTTTAAATTCTATATTTGTGACATACATTTTGGACAAAAGGTGCTAAAAAGCCATCGGAGAGAAGACGCTGCGGGGTCGTTCGATCGGTCGGCTCAACAACGAGGATGCTGTCGATAAGATGCTGAACTTTTTTGTAGGCAGAGTTGGCGATCGGGGGGGCTCCTTTACGCTGAATGTCGTAGTAGATGGTCGTCATGTCGGTTCCTTGGTAAGGGAATTGGGCGGTCGCCATGTAGAACAAGACGACTCCGAGGGCCCAAACGTCGGTCGCGTAGTTCTGCTTCGTCCTCCTCGATGCGAGTTCAGGGGCCAAAAACGACGCATTCCCCCTGTAGTAGACACTCGAATCCAATATTTCGTCATAATTTTTGGCGATACCGAAATCGGAAATTTTCAAACGCTCACCATCCATGACGAGTATGTTGACCGTGGAAATATCGCGGTGGACAATCCTGCGGCCGTGAAGGTACGAGAGGCCGATGACCAACTGGGCCAATCCGTCCAAAATTCGTTGCTCGTTCGTATAGAGATTCGTACGTCTTGTGTATTCGTGGAGACTCCCCTCTTGACTGTATTCCATGACGATCGTAAGCGTCGATCCAGAAATGAAGTGACCGTAGCTTTTGATTATAAACGGCGAATCCAACTTTGCGATCATTTCCGCTTCTTCGGCCGCTTTTCGAACTTGGTTCGCGTTCATATTCGAAAGCGAGATTTCCTTAAAGGCTCTCTTTTCATTTTGAGGGCCCAGAGCGAGAAACACTCTCCCGAAAGATCCTCTCCCGATTTCATTAAGGACACGATAAGATGCAAACTGCGCCATGTCTCAGATGAAACTGAACAAACCTCGGCAGAAATGAAGAAAAAATCCCTTCTCCGCACTTCCTTATCTTTTAATTATAACACGAATTAGGGATCAAAACTATAAACAAACTGGACCTTACGATCTGCAATCGCGTGAGAAACTTTTTTTTCCAAAACAAGATAACGATTTTAATCTAGGAACGCGGTAGCGTTCCGCCCCGCCAAGCAAAATCCGTCCGAAAGTTAACTTTTATTCTAGGTGATTGAGTAAAATAACGTAAAAATCTGATCTGGTAGTTCAAGGAAGTACAATAGAACCCCCGGGTACTTAACCAAAAATTCGGTGAATATCGTTGGTTTTCTAAAGAAATCTCCACCACTGAGCAGGGGTGGACTGGGACCTTAGGGTGTGGGTGGGTTTTCAGTTAAGGGGGGCGCAGAAAATTTTGACAGAAAATTGGCTCTTAGAAAAATATATTCAGCAAAAACAGAGTTTCCCAAACTTTTTCACAGTGCGCCCCCTTTTAAACAAATGACAAAATGTTCTGAATGTTAACTTTGAGGTTTTTGAAGGAAATTTGGGTTTTAAAATGTTGATTTTGATGTTTTTGACAAAAGAAATTGCACTTAAAACGTTGATTTTGAGGTTTTTTGACGAAAATTTGGCTCTATAAATGTTGAGTTTGAGGTTTTTTGACGAACATTAGGCATCATAAAAGTTGATTTTGAGGTTTTGGACGAAAGTTAGGCATCATAAATGTTGATTTTGAGGTTTTTTTTTTTTTTTTTTTTTTACTAAAATTAGGTGTTACAAATGTTGATTTCGAGGTTTTTGTACGAAAATTAGGCTTCATAAATGTTGATTTCAAGGTTTTTTTAAACCAAAATTGGGCTTTACAAATGTTGATTTTGAAGTTTTTCACGAACATTTGGCTTTATAAATGTTGATTTTGAGGTTTTTGGACGAAAATTAGGCTTTAAAAATGTTGATTTTGAGGTTTTTAACGAAAATTTGGCTTGTTGATTTCGAGGTTTTTTGACCAAAATTAGGCTTTTTAAATGTTGATTTTGAGGTTTTTGGACGAAAATTTGGCTTGTTGATTTCGAGGTTTTTTGACCAAAATTAGGCTTTTTAAATGTTGATTTTGAGGTTTTTGGGCGAAAATTAGGGTTTAAAAATGTTGATTTTGAGGTTTTTGACGAAAATTTGGCTTTTAAATGTTGATTTTGAAGGTTTTTGGACGAAAATTAGGCTTTACAAATGTTGATTTTGAGGTTTTTCACGAATTTTTGGGGATATTTGCACACAAAAAAAATCTTGAGCTTTCCCACACCCCCCTGGGGACAGCTTACGCCCCCATGGGAAAAAAAAAAAAAAAAAAACCTGACCCGCGGGTGGGTTCTGTCCACCCCCCGGGCCAGTCCGCCCCTGCCACTGAGCACATTAGCCAAATTTTCGTCAAAAACCTCAAAATCTAAATATTTAACATCGTGGCACAAAGTCAGGATATTTATGGACTTTTTTACCTCTATTAATCAATATTTTAATCCGCTTTTTTTTTTTTTATCAATTCCTGATAAGTTTGTTAACTGATATCAGAAGTGAAGCCCAAAAAGGGCTCGATTTGTTGAAAAGTTGAAAAAATTTTTTGTGAATGTAGGACCCGTTTGGTATCTATTGATATTAGACTGGCCGACCGGATTGGCCACAGCATAATCGATAATTGTGAGGTCAACAAGTTTATTTACCGCGACTAATTGCATCCTGACTATTCCACTATTATGTATCAATCATCTTGCATCAACCAAAAGCGACATAAATTATTACCCGAGGCTAATTAGGCCACTAAAAAAAAACGAAAAATATTCAATGGAATCCACTTGGTTTATTGAACGCCTTTCTGGCATGCATCAAAAGTACATATATTCAGGGGCGGACTGGGACGTTAGGGTGTGGGTGGGTTTTCAGTTAAGGGGGCGCCCGGATGGGGGGGGGGGGCAAAAAATATTAACAGAAAATTGGCTTTTAGAAAAATATATTAGGCAAAAACAGAGGTTCCCAAACTTTTTTACAGTGCGCCCCCCTTTTATACAAATTAAATCCTTTGCTCCCCCCCCCCCAAAGTTTTGAATGTTAACTTTGAGGTTTTTGGATGAAATTTGTTTTTTAAAATGTTGATTTTGAGGTTTTTGACAAAAGAAATTGCACTTAAAACGTTGATTTTGAGATTTTTTGACAAAAATTGGTCTTACAACCATGATTTGGATGTTTTTGACGAAAATATTGTCAATTAAATGTTGATTTTGGTTTTTTTTTTTTGACGAAAATTTAGCTTTTAAAATGTTGATTTTGAGGTTTTTTGACGAAAATTAGGCTTCATAAATGTTGATTTCGAGGTTTTTTGACCAAAATTAGGCTTTAAAAATGTTGATTTTGAGGTTTTTGACGAAAATTTGGATTTTTAAATGTTGATTTTGAGATTTTTGGACGAAAATTAGGCTTTAAAAATGTCGATTTCGAGGTTTGGGAGCCACTGAGCAAAAATAACGCTTAAAACACTGACCCGGGGGGCGCGCCTCTATGTATTCACGGGGGGGCGCGGGTGGGTTCTGTCCACCCCCCCGGGCCAGTCCGCCCCTGCATATTAGTTGAAAATAAATTCAGAAAGTTGGATTTCATCGATTTTTAAAAAAATCAGAAAAGAATCGTGACGTGTGGATTTCGAATATGGGGGAGAAATGGCCATGTGCCCGATAGGTATTGTTACATTATGGTGTATACCAAAATTTTTTTTACTATTTCTCTCTATCATTCTCCTCCTTTTATATAAAAGAATATAATCTCATGTGTAAATACGTTAGAGAAGAGGAGTCCGAGGGAGCACAATGAAAATAAATCTGCCGAGTCTTTACCAATATCTCCTCCTAATCCCCTTTTCAATTCATACTGTGTCCGCCTATTGTAGCATCTTTTTGTTCGAATTTGACGGTAGAGGTAGATACAGGTTGTCATCGGAACAATCCCATTATCGGAGGGGAAAAAAAAGGAGAGAGAAAAAAATTCCGCCTCTGTATTGAAGTTTCAATGTTTGAGGTACGATGACAACTTTATGCTGAGCAGAAATAATTGGCTGAGCAGTTCTAATTTTCATCTTGATTGTTCTTCTAATGGCAGCACTCAGTTCTTTCGTGTCTCTTGGCTGCCCAGGGGCGGATCGGGCCGCCGGGCTACCAAGCGATTGGCCGCTGCCCTCGAGGGCCGGTGAGGGCCAATGTTTATTTTTTATTTTAACCTAAAATAGGAGCAAAAAAAAAAAAAAAAAAAAAAAAGCTGAAAGAGCAAAAAATTTGAGGTACTGAAACATTTCACAGGGCCCTGGGCTATTCAAGGGGAAATCGAGGTTTTATGAGTTAATTTTTATTCGGAAAACTTCGAAATCGAGGTTTTAAGAGTTAATTTTTCGTCGAAAAACTTCGAAATCGAGGTTCTAAGAGTTAATTTTTCGTCGGAAAACTTCGAAATCGAGGTTTTAAGAGTTAATTTATCGTCGGAAAACTTCGAAATCGAGGTTTTAAGAGTTTATTTTTCGTCGAAAAACTTCGAAATCGAGGTTCTAAGAGTTAATTTTTCGTCGAGGTTTTTAACCAAAATTTGGCTCTTAAACCTTTGATTTTGAGGTTTTTGGTCGAAAATTAGCTTTTAAAACTTTTATTTTGAGGTTTTCGAAGAAAAATTGGCTCTTAAAATGTCAATTTTAAGGTTTTTGAAGAAAATTTGGCTCTTTAAACCTTGATTTTGAGGTTTTCGACGAAAAAAGGCTTTTAAAACTTTTATTTTGAGGTTTATGGACGAAAATTGGGCTCTTGAAAATTTTGATTTTGAGGTTTCTGACGAAAAATGTCTCCTAAAACTTTGATTTTGAGGTTTTTAGACGAAAATTCAGCTTTATAAATGTTGATTTTGAAGAAAAATTCGCTCTTAAAATGTCAATTTAAAGGTTTTTTTTTGACGAAAAAGGCTCTTAAAACTTTGATTTTGAGGGTTTTTAAAGAAAACTTTGCTCTTATAATGTCGATTTTAAGGTTTTTGATTAAAAATGGCGTTCAAATATGTTCAGAAAGAGAAGAAAAACTAAATTTTTGGGGGATATTTGGAGAAAAAAAAAAAAAAAAAAAAGCCGGTCTAGTGGATGCGTCCGGTTGGCCGAAAACGGCCGATCCGCCCCTGTGGCTCCTCGAACCAACCGGGGACTACGTTTTGGAGAAAAAAAAATCCTTCTAAGCATGGGAATTATCTTGTACATGTTGGTGCTTGAAGAGTGCATTGTTTACTCCTTCATAGGGAATGGGATTAACGTGTGACGAACTCCTTATCTCTTATTTTGCAAAGAGGGCACTTATTTAAAAAAAAATTAAGAAGCAAATCATCTGCCAGAATTTTGACCTGACGAAAAAAAGTATCAAAGTAAACCCCACTTGGATTTCAGCGAGGAATCGATTGGTGTGAATAAATTTTGGATCTGCATACAGGGTACTCCAGAACGACCCTAACTTCGTTATTTTAAATGCGAACACTATGTTTGGGCCATGGAATTCGATTCTGTGCTTGATTTTGAGTAACTTTTACTTACAACAGTTTTTTGGTAAGATCAAACGTTCTAGAGTTGTGCCTCGAATTGCCTTGTAATCCCGAAACTTTTGGTCCTACCGAAAAATGTTTCAAATAAAAGTTACTGAAAATCAAGTCTAGAATCGATTTACATCGCCGAAACATAGGGTTTGTATGTAAAATAAGGAAGTTAGGGTCGTTCTGGAGCACTATGTTTGTCGGATCCAAAAGTTGTTGATGCCGATCGATTCCTCGCTAAAATCCAAGTAGGGTTTATTTGGATACTTTTTTTCGTCAGGTCAAAAGTCTGGCAGATAGTTAATCCACTCTGTCCTTTTTGGTAACAAGGAGACTCCCTGGAAACCTCCTTGGTGGAAAAAAGATATCAAAAATATTTCGGTTTTTAAAACAAACTTTTCCGTTGGTGGGACGAGGGTGGCGCCTAGGATGAGATTGGCTCAGATTACGCCCCAGAATTGAAGCAATAAAAAGACCCCAAGGGCGACCCTAACCCTTCAGATTAGCCCTATCATTAAGGGCAAGCCAAACAAACCACAACAGATTTTCTGTTAACTTCCTATCCCGAATATAACCACTTAACGTTCCGCAACGGATTTAATCTCTTACTAATTATATCATGGTTTATACGAGATTAACCTTATATTAATCCCCTAATTAGTCCATAAACGCGAAATTACCTAGACCACCTTTTATATGAACGTTTTGGAAGATAACAGACGATATCAATTTGTTAAAAGGATCTAAAAATGATGGTGTACATACCATGATTCTCCAATTTCGTCCATATTTACCACATACATGGTGCTTCCATTCCAAAATCCGCTTAAAAAAAGTGGATTTTGAAGTTTTTGACAAAAATTTGGCTCTTATAACGTTGATATTGAGGTTTTTGATGATCTTTTTAAGGGGCCGTGAAAACAGTTTTTCAATGATAGCTCATAGAAAAATGATCCGATCTGGACCGGACTTTTTTTTAAATGAAGCTTATTTATTTATCTGCGCATTGAACTAAACTTATTGTAATATTATTTAATCTTTATATTTAAAAAAAAAATTTAAACCTTTTTTCACTTTTTTAGTTTAAGGCGCTCCACATACTGAAAAAGATAGATGTGCAAATTTTGAATTAGATCGGCTGATTCAATCTTTAGTAATCATTGAAATACTTTTTCAATAAGTTTAGAATCAGGTTTTTTTAACGAATCAGAGACCAGTTGAATGAGTGGGGATGGGCGGGAGGGGGGGGGGAGATAGAGAGACAGGCGCTACAAGGCCCCTTAAACAAAGTAAACCAGCCCCTTTTGTCCACTTTTTTTGGTGGGGCCGGCTAGCTAGTTACTAGCTCAAACCTCCTAACGCCCAACTAATTATGGTGAAAATCGGTGGTTTCCTACCTAAATCTCCATTTTGGAAAGGCGGAACGCTGCCGCTTTCCTAGCACTAACCTCCTAGAGATTCTTTCCTTAGGAAATCACTCACCTTGTGGTTGCTCTAATTAAATTCAAATCAGATATTATCATAATATTATTAATTAAATAAACTTGTACCTATAATGTTGTTTAAATGTCCATTTATTGGAAATGCCTAATCCGTTAAATTAGTTTTACTTGTTTATATTACATAACAATATTACCTAGAATTACTAATATGCTTATTGATTGGGTTTTAATTATGTAAATCGAGTGGTTTTTTTTTTTCTTCTTTTTCGTGGAAGCCCCGCCCAGCCAGGGTTTCTTCTTGAGAAAGTTTCACAGAGAAACTCGTTTAATTTTCAAGGAAAACAATATTTTGTTTTTATATACGATCCCCAGTACATATTCTGTATTAGTGGAAAAAGTTTATTATCGCTTGTATTTCCAGAAAGGCTTATCTAGAGCAGGAGGACGTGTTGAAAACATTTACATAGAATTTTTTTTTTTTTTTTTTTTTTTTTTGTAAAATTCCTTGTGAAAAATAATTTTTGTGACGATTTTCGGGATAGGTGACGCAATATGGGGGGTGGGAAAAATAAAATTGTCTGTGATTGACACTTTGGGGATATTGCCACTCGAAAGTTCCTGCTGCGGTAGGACGACGGGCAATAAAACGATCCCGGAATGACGTCACATATATCAATAGAGTAGCAAATGTTTGAGTGGCCGCACGTGGACCGCCCGCGGGTGGACGTGCGTAGAAAAATCCCCCGATCCATTATTAACTAGTCGAAATCCCATGGATTATTCACAGATTGATACCAAGTAATCATTCGACACCAACGCCCTCCCCTGAGGACCCTTCGAAATGGAAAAATTTCTCTTCGGTTTTATAGTTTAGTTTCTATATTGAAGAAATCGAATGATTTTCACTTCAAACTCATTTTTTCCTCCCAGCACATTAAAGGCGATCTGGCAGTTATAGAAGTGGAACCCCCAAACTTTCTCAATTTGGTGAAAATCGGTTTTCAAGCAAAATCTTCATGTTTTCAAAATTTTCTTAGGGCGGAACGCTGCCAAGTTCCTAGACCTGACTCTTAAGAGCGACCTCTCATAATGGACCACTATTTAATAATTAAAAGCATTTTGGTAAACACTTTTTTAACAGTTAAATATCGTGATAAAGTTATAGGCTATCGTCGCTTTTGTGAATAAACAAGGCGGGCGGGAGAGAGTTAAAATAAACAAAGAATTTACAAATAAATATTATTTCTGCGGAGACGGCTGCTTAAAATTCCCGCTATCAACAAAACAAACTACTACTCAAATATGTTCGAATGTTCAAATAATTTGATCAGGATCACATTATATACCGTGTCAAAATATTAGCTTAACATGTTAGAAACTCAACCACTTTTCTACTCGAAACTCGTTCCTCGATTATTTTTACCGGATTTTAGAGCAAAATTGAGTTTTTTTTGTTTTTTTTTTTTTTTTCAAAGGGTTTACTTAAGGGGCCGTGAAAACAGTTTTTCAATGATAGCTCATAGAAAAATGATCCGATCTGGACCGGACTTTTTTAAAAATGAAGCTTATTCATTTATCTGCGCATTAAACTAAACTTATCGTAATATTATTCAATCTTTATATTTTAAAAAAAATTTAAACTTTTTTTTTACTTTTTTAGTTTAAGGCGCTCCACATACTGAAAAAGATAGGTGTGCAAATTTTGAATTAGTTCGGCTGATTCAATCTTTAGTAATCATTGAAATACTTTTTCAATAAGTTTAGAATCACGCGGGTTTTTAAACAAATCAGAGACCAGTTGAATGAGTGGGGATGGGCGAGAGGGAGGGAGGAGATAGAGAGACAGGCGCTACAAGGCCCCTTAATTAGTGAGACTTACTTGAAAGGGTGGGGTGAAATGGAGAAAAATAAAGGTCCCCTCCTAACAATTTTTTGGTTTTTCTCCATTATCATTGGTTCGAAAAATTTGAAAAAATCACAGCATATTTTCACATGTAAAAGCTTCAAAACCTTTTTTGTCGCATGAACCAAAAATATTGCAGAATAACCAAAAAAGATCCCATAAAACTGGTGGGAAGGACTTTTTTACCACATTTTTTATAAGAATATTTGAACAAAAAATTAGCAATATTTATACAAGCCTAATGATATTTGAGCAACATATTTCCTGAAAAAAAATTCAAACACCCTAGTTTTGTTTTCTTTTATTCATCCACTTTTTCCGTTTGAGTTGTGAATATTGTTAGCACGAGTGACAAATTAATAAAGAATATTTGAACAGCTAACGTGTTGATTGTTCGATTGTTCATAGTTTAAACAAACATTTTACCGAGACTCTTAATATTGAATTATTTGAATCAAACAGTCGACGAATAATATCTTTTATTTTAAAAGGAGGCGACTGACGGTTGTCTAGATGGGAAAAGAAATACGATATGGTTTACTAAAAGCATCCCTTAGGTAAAACCAATCCCGACATCGACCGGTGGTCAAAGTCAATAAGAGTCACCCTAATAGTGAAAATTCGTTAAATGGGTAACTTAAAAAGTTATAAATGTGTATCAAACTATTTAGGGGTATTCACGTACTCGTAACTCCCTAACGTTTGGTCCTATGAAAAAAGTGTTTTAAGAAAAGTTAAAGGAAATCGATTTCCATCGCCGAAACATAGGGTTTGTAAGCAAAATAACGAAGTTGGGGTCATTATGGATCACCATGTATGTCGGTTCCAAAAGTTATTGATATTTGATGCCAATCGATCCCTCGCTCAAAATAAATAGGGTTTTCTATTTGTTAAATTGGGCAAAATATTTAAGTTGTTTAGTTTAAAAAGTAGTTTAGTAGTTTGTTTAAAAAAGGAACCATTTGTAAAGAAATTGGCTTTAATCCGGTGTCTACACTGTCCACTGTGTAGCGCTCCAATCGGCGTCTTTTGTAAACCTCTTGTAAACATTAGAAATAATTGACGAAGCCGTCAGAATTTCAATAATTAATAATTATTGAAGAATTTCAATAATATTTAATTCAGTTGGTATGTATTTGTTAACCTAACTTTTACCACCTTTTTAAGTTTAACATGGATAACCTAAGGGGTTAACCTTTAACATGGGAATGAAAGCCTTCTGATGATGCCGATTGTTCAGCTCATAAGGAGGCAATCACTCGTATAAGGGAGGTTACGTTGATTGTTTCTACCATCCATATACGCTTTCTCTCTGGGAATTTACAAAGCAAATTAAAAGCAACCACGAAAGAGCAGTCGTGTTTTATTTTTTGAGCAAACATCAAAAGGAAGGGGGACAGGCCACTATTGTCAATACGAAAAGCATTCTGAACAAATATTATTAAGTAAATTAAAAATTGTGTAGGAAAGTTACCTTGGCCGGAGTCCGTTAGGGGTTCCGCTTATTTGAACACTTCCCCTCCACGCCGCATTTTCAAACCCGCGCCGCCACCCCTTTCCGATTGTTTGCCCCTACTTTCGTATGTGATAAAACGGGTTTGCTCTATAAAACGCGTCCTACCCACCCATCACGTACGTAGAAACAAAGCGAATCATTCGTCCCCTTTTTGTATTCCAGTAGGTAGGGTAGGTAGGGTAGGTAGGGTAGGTAGGGTAGGTAGGGTAGGTAGGGTAGGTAGGGTAGGTAGGGTAGGTAGGGTAGGTAGGGTAGGTAGGGTAGGTAGGGTAGGTAGGGTAGGTAGGGTAGGTAGGGTAGGTAGGGTAGGTAGGGTAGGTAGGGTAGGTAGGGTAGGTAGGGTAGGTAGGGTAGGTAGGGTAGGTAGGGTAGGTAGGGTAGGTAGGGTAGGTAGGGTAGGTAGGGTAGGTAGGGTAGGTAGGGTAGGTAGGGTAGGTAGGGTAGGTAGGGTAGGTAGGGTAGGTAGGGTAGGTAGGGTAGGTAGGGTAGGTAGGGTAGGTAGGGTATGTAGGGTGTGTAGGGTAGGTAGGGTAGGTAGGGTAGGTAGGGTATGTAGGGTAGGTAGGTGGATTTCATCATTTTCGGAATTTTGCTTATGTTGGTGTATCTAGGAACGCGGTAGGGTTCCACCCAGCCAAGAAAACCCACTTCGTGAGGTTCCTCCTTCATTACCATGCCACCTTTTGTGGAAAAGTTGCTCAACGGCCATCATTAAATCGACCTTTTTTCATTATCGATCCCTCGACCCTTCCTCGGACGATTAACCGCTTGGAAAATTGCCAGATTTCGATTACAATAACAATTTCCTTTACTTACCCTGTAGGCTCGAAGTTTACTCTCACAACACGAGAATGTCGAAGATGGCGGAGTGGTGGGGGCAAATTAGTGAATTGTGTACAGAGAGGTGACGTGGTCAATATTGCGTGCCGCACGTATGGAATCCTCTTTTTTTTTCCTTCTTTTTTCTCGCTCCTATGGAAATTATTATCTGGATTTATGGAATAAAGGGCGTATCATGATGGCTATTGATAATAATTAATATTTTAGTCTTTTTTAAATTCTGTATATATTAAAAGAGATAATATAGATCTTAAAATGGCGCAGTTGCCTTGTTTAAAAAGGAAAAGTCAAAATATTCGAAAGGGAAAATGTTCGTTCTAGATGGAAAAAAAGGAAATTGAAAGATCATGAAGAATCCCCTCAGTAAGTGGGAAGTCGAAAAGGGAAAATTGAAACAGAGTACGAAATTCGTGGTATGTACATATATATCGAAAACAATATTTGCAGTTCAATACCTTCCGAAAATGTTCTGTTGTTAATTGAAAAGCTCAAGGGACGGCGAAAAGGGGATGTTTATATTGGAAACACCAATATCCTGGATACGGCGGGATGCCACAATATTGATACAGTGATACATCTAAAAGGTATGGAAATAGAAAGAGGTGCTTGTGTGATATGGGATGAATATTGCTGTGTAAAAGAGGTAGCGGTGGGCGAATAGGGGAGGGGGTGTTGAAGGGTAGGGGAGGTGTCGGAGAGTTTCTCTTCAAGTGTTGTGCTAGCCGTGTAGTGTCTATTGTGTCAACGGACGTAGCACAATAAAACGTCCACTTGTCTCCCAACGAAAAGAGAGAGATCGAAAGAGGGCGATGTAGGGAAAGAGAAAAATTGTCAATACACTTACCTTCTCAATCAATGCATTGAACGCTTGAAAAGAATAACCCCCACAGTGCTCAAGATTGAGATGGAAAAGTGCTTCAAACTTGGCTAACCGTTTCTCACCTTTTGAATAATTAAGATCGATGATGTCGCTATCAGGGTATAACGATGGTGGTGATTAGGGTATTCTGAAGTCAATGATCAGGGTATTCATAGGGTGGTGAATGGTGATTAGGGTGTTCTGAAGTCATTGAATAGGGTATTCATAGGGTAGTGATTAGGGTATTCTGAAGTAAATGATCAGGGTATTCATAGGGTAGTGATTAGGGTCTTCCGAAGTAAATGATCAGGGTATTCATAGAGTGGTAAATGGTGAGTAGGGTGTTCTGAAGTCAGTGAATAGGGTAGTGATTAGGGTGTTCTGAAGTCAGTTAATAGGGTATATATAGGGTAGTGATTAGGGTATTCCGAAGTCAATGATCAGGGTAATCATAGGGTGGTGAATGGTGATTAGGGTGTTCTGAAGTCAGTGAATAGGGTATTCATAGGGTAGTGATTAGGGTATTCCGAAGTAAATGATCAGGGTAATCATAGGGTGGTGAATGGTGATTAGGGTGTTCTGAAGTCAGTGAATAGGGTATTCATAGGGTAGTGATTAGGGTATTCTGAAGTAAATGATCAGGGTAATCATAGGGTGGTGAATGGTGATTAGAGTGTTCTGAAGTCAGTGAATAGGGTATTCATAGGGTAGTGATTAGGGTATTCTGAAGTAAATGATCAGGGTATTCATAGGGTGGTGAATGGTGATTAGGGTGTTCTGAAGTCAGTAAATAGGGTATTCATAGGGTAGTGATTAGGGTCTTCCGAAGTAAATGATCAGGGTATTCATAGAGTGGTGAATGATGATTAGGGTGTTCTGAAGTCAGTGAATAGGGTAGTGATTAGGGTGTTCTGAAGTCAGTGAATATGGTAGTCATAGGGTCGTGATTAGGGTATTCCGAAGTCAATGATCAGGGTAATCATAGGGTGGTGAATGGTGAATAGGGTGTTCTGAAGTCAGTGAATAGGGTATTCATAGGGTAGTGATTAGGGTATTCTGAAGTTAATGATCAGGGTAATCATAGGGTGGTGAATGGTGATTAGGGTGTTCTGAAGTCAGTGAATAGGGTATTCATAGGGTAGTGATTAGGGTATTCTGAAGTAAATGATCAGGGTATTCATAGGGTGGTGAATGGTGATTAGGGTGTTCTGAAGTCAGTAAATAGGGTATTCATAGGGTAGTGATTAGGGTCTTCCGAAGTAAATGATCAGGGTATTCATAGAGTGGTGAATGATGATTAGGGTGTTCTGAAGTCAGTGAATAGGGTAGTGATTAGGGTGTTCTGAAGTCAGTGAATATGGTAGTCATAGGGTCGTGATTAGGGTATTCCGAAGTAAATGATCAGGGTATTCATAGAGTGGTGAATGATGATTAGGGTGTTCTGAAGTCAGTGAATAGGGTAGTCATAGGGTAGTGATTAGGGTCTTCCGAAGTAAATGATCAGGGTATTCATAGGGTGGTGAATGGTGATTAGGGTGTTCTGAAGTCAGTGAATAGGGTATTCATAGGGTGGTGATTAGGATCTTCCGAAGTAAATGATCATTGTATTCATAGAGTTGTGAATGGTGATTAGGGTGATCTGAAGTCAGTGAATAGGGTATTCATAGGGTAGTGGTTAGGGTCTTCCGAAGTAAATGATCAGGGTATTCATAGAGTGGTGAATGGTGATTAGGGTGTTCTGAAGTCATTGAATGGAGTAGTGATTAGGGTATTCCGAAGTAAATGATCAGGGTATTCATAGAGTTGTGAATGGTGATTAGGGTGTTCTGAAGTCAGTGAATAGGGTATTCATAGGGTAGTGGTTAGGGTCTTCCGACGTAAATGATCAGGGTATTCATAGAGTGGTGAATGGTGATTAGGGTGTTCTGAAGTCACTGAATAGGGTAGTGATTAGGGTATTCCGAAGTCAATGATCGGGGTATTCAAAGGGTGGTGATTAGGGTATTCCGAAGTAAATGATCAGGGTATTCATAGGGTGGTGGTTACGGTGTTCTGGGCGATATTCAGAGTGTGACTGTCATTATTTTTTTAAGTGCCCTAACTTGCTGCTATTTCAAATTATTGCACCCTAACGAGTTATCCGCGCTCTCCTAAATGAGTAATTTTGACGATTCCCCGGGCCATTTTTATCCTTTTGAGGTACATAAATGGAAACCTTTGCTTGAAGACGGCAGAATTCGCTCTTTTCACACCCTGAGTGTGTTTTTCCCGGCTCAAACCGGTTGAGAGGGAGAGAAAAAAAAAAGGAAAGCGGATAAGAGGTGGGGGAGAATGTTTATGAAAACAAGAGATATCGAAAAAGTGCCGACTCACGGAGGAGGTTGACAATGGTCAGGTAGTGCGTGCGGGTGACATGTTGTTACACTCAAGACCCCGGGTGGTCGCCCCAATCACAATGGCCCATCTGCCGCGGCTCATTTTACATCTATCCACTAACCGCAGCCCTTTTAGCCTCAACCCGGCCTTCACAATAAGTATTTACACTCCCCATCAACTTTTTTAAAAGGGCGTGAAAAATTGCATGATCCTCTAAATACGCTCGAAGGGGGAAAGGGGCACAAAAGGTTCCGCTAGTTTGCCCATCTCAGTCATTCGGACTGACTAATCGCTTTCGGTTGACTTGGATCAAAACCAATAAGAATTTTCAGGATAAAATATGGCATGGAACCAACAACTTCATAACTAAAAATGTGGCATGGACGATCCTGACGCGAAGATTCTTCAAGATTCCGGGATCAACAACACTGCCACCCCAATCAACCACCCCGGCTCTCCATACCACCCCAACTCTCCCCACCGCACCAACTCTCCCTACCTCCCCAGCTCAACCTACCTCCCCAACATCCCATCATCTCCCCCCATCACCCGATCCACTGGCTGGACGGCATCACATGACCCATCACCATCGCAACCCTCCCATCACCATCCCGACCCTCCCATCACCATCCCGACCCTCCCATCACCATCGCAACCCTCCCATCACCGTCCCGAACCTCCCATCACCATCGCAACCCTCCCATCACCATCGCAACCCTCCTATCACCATCGCAACCCTCCCATCACCGTCCCGACCCTCCCATCACCATCGCAACCCTCCCATCACCGTCCCGACCCTCCCATCACCATCGCAACCCTCCCATCACCATCCCGACCCTCCCATCACCATCCCGACCCTCCCATCAATCGCAACCCTCTCATCACCATCCCGACCCTCCCATCACCATCGCAACCCTCCCATCACCGTCCCGACCCTCCCATCACCATCGCAACCCTCCCATCACCGTCCCGAACCTCCCATCACCATCGCAACCCTCCCATCACTATCGCAACCCTCCCATCAATCGCAACCCTCTCATCACCATCCCGACCCTCCCATCACCATCGCAACCCTCCCATCACCGTCCCGACCCTCCCATCATCATCGCAACCCTCCCATCACCATCGCAACCCTCCCATCACCATCGCAACCCTCCCATCACCATCGCAAACCTCCCATCACCGTCCCGACCCTCCCATCACCGTCCCGACCCTCCCATCACCGTCCCGACCCTCCCATCACCATCGCAACCCTCCCATCACCGTCCCGACCCTCCCATCACCATCGCAACCCTCCCATCACCATCCCGACCCTCCCATCACCATCCCGACCCTCCCATCACCATCCCGACCCTCCCATCAATCGCAACCCTCTCATCACCATCCCGACCCTCCCATCACCATCGCAACCCTCCCATCACTATCGCAACCCTCCCATCAATCGCAACCCTCTCATCACCATCCCGACCCTCCCATCACCATCGCAACCCTCCCGTCACCGTCCCGACCCTCCCATCATCATCGCAACCCTCCCATCACCATCGCAACCCTCCCATCACCATCGCAACCCTCCCATCACCATCGCAAACCTCCCATCACCGTCCCGACCCTCCCATCACCATCGCAAACCTCCCATCACCATCGCAACCCTCCCATCACCATCCCGACCCTCCCATCACCATCGCAACCCTCCCATCACCATCCCGACCCTCCCATCAACATCCCGACACTCCCATCACCATCGCAACACTCCCATCACCATCCCGACCCTCCCATCACCATCGCAACACTCCCATCACCATCGCAACCCCCCCATCACCATCCCGGCCCTCCCATCACCATCCCAACCCTCCCATCATCATCCCGACCCTCCCATCCTTGACCCCTTCCCAAAATCGCGCTTTTAAGGGTAATCTAATTCTTTCTAAAAAAATGAAAAGGAGTTCCCTAAAATCCTAATAAATAAACCGATCGACCGGCCAAAGCAGGTTCGCAACAGCAGAACATTGATCATTCCTTGTCGGTCAGGATGTTCGGACGAAAAGGCGAGGAGACCTATTTCAGGTACATTTCCGACAATAGATTTCGCTTTCTATGACGCTGTGACAAATTCGCCTTTTTTCCCCTCTTCTATGGGATACAAGTTTCCGGTTTAAAAAGGACAAGATATTTCTTTCTTTTATTCTTCTCCTTCCCCTGTCTCTCGATTCCTTATATCCTATCTAATGGATGTTCTGTTCTTTGAATTTATCGGTTTCTTGACATTTTTTTTCTTTCTATGCTACACATGATGAATTATTAGTTTTCAAGTTTGGCGTTATAAATGATATTTCGACGATTTTTTTTTTTAAATATATAAAAATTATTGGATAATTTTTAGGAGAGCTAAGAACTAAAAGTATAAGAAAATAATGATTAAGTTGACGATAAGAAGAATAAGCTTTGAATGACTCCAAAAATCAATATTATTCTTGACAGAAGCCCCCCTCCCAGCCTCAAACCCACCATCCCTTTAAACAAATAGCATTTTGTGTGCATTCTCTGTATTCAACTTGCGAAGGGTAATTGTCGAGTTTTATTCAAACAGGGGGTGTTAAAAGATAGACTAATTCAGCGAGCGAACGATTAGAATTGACACGACCTTAGAAGTTAAGTAGCAAAAATTATGAAAAGAGGTAGAAAATGACTCAATTCATTCAAAAGGTGAAATTTTTATGATTTATGAGTACTATGAAGGAATTTACTGCCGAAAATTTCATAGAAAATGACCCTCGAAGATGCAGACGAGAAGAGAAAGGAAAATGTTGGTGAATTTAAGATTTATTTGAAGACATTTGAAGGGGCGGATAGTGCAATGCGTGAGGACATTGCTGGTTTGCATCCTCGCACCCTGAATATACTGCGTGAAAGGAGGGATCGTTAAAATTAGCGTGATAATTAGTTAATCATGTTCATCAATAATTGCGTAATATAAATATAAAATTAACCGTAAATATAATTAAACGTAATATAAAATTAACCCTCCCATCAATATACCAACACTCCCATCCACATCCCGACCCTCCCATCACCATCGCGACCCTCTCATGACCATCTCAACCCTCCCATCACCATCCCAACCATCCCATCACCATCGCGACCATCCCATCACCATCACAACCCTCCCATCACCATCCCAACCATCCCATCAACATTCCGACCCTCCCATATCACCATCGCAACCCTCCCATCACCATCCCAACCCACCCATCACCATCGCAACCCACCCATCACCATCCCAACCCTCCCATCACCGTCCCAACCCTCCCATCACCATCCCAACCATCCCAACCATCCCATCAACATTCCGACCATCCCATATCACCATCGCAACCCTCCCATCACCATCGCAACCCTCCCATCACCATCGCAACCCTCCCATCACCATCGCAACCCTCCCATCACCATCGCAACCCACCCATCACCATCGCAACCCACCCATCACCATCCCAACCCTCCCATCACCATCGCAACCCTCCCATCACCATCGCAACCCTCCCATCACCATCGCAACCCTAGCATCACCATCGCAACCCTCCCATCACCATCGCAACCCTCCCATCACCATCGCAACCCACCCATCACCATCCCAACCCTCCCATCACCATCGCAACCCTCCCATCACCATCGCAACCCTCCCATCACCATCGGAACCCTCCCATCACCATCGGAACCCTCCCATCACCATCGCAACCCTCCCATCACCATCGCAACGCTCCCATCACCATCGCAACCCTCCCTTCACCATCGCGACCCTCCCATATCTCCATCGCGACCCTCCCATATCTCCATCGCGACCCTCCCATCACCATCGCAACCCTCCCATCACCATCCCAACCCTCCCATCACCATCACAACCCTCCCATCACCATCGCAACCTTCCCATCACCATCCCAACCCTCCCATCACCATCCCAACCCTCCCATCACCATCGCAACCCTTCCATCACCATCGCAACCCTTCCATCAACATCCCGACCCTCCCATCACCATCGCAACCCTCCCATCACCATCGCAACCCACCCATCACCATCCCAACCATCCCATCACCATCCCAACCCTCCCATCACCATCGCAACCCTCCCATCACCATCACAACCCTCCCATCATTATCCCAACCCACCCATCAACATCCCGACCATCCCATCACCATCGCAACCCTCCCATCACCATCCCAACCCACCCATCAACATCCCAACCCTCCCATCACCATCCCGACCCTCCCATCACCATCCCGACCCTCCCATCACCATCGCAACCCTCCCATCACCATCGCAACCCTCCCATCACCATCCCAACCCTCCCATCACCATCGCAACCCTCCCATCACAATCGCAACCTTCCCATCACCATCCCAACCCTCCCATCACCATCCCAACCCTCCCATCACCATCGCAACCCTTCCATCACCATCGCAACCCTTCCATCACCATCGCAACCCTTCCATCACCATCGCAACCCTTCCATCACCATCGCAACCCTTCCATCAACATCCCGACCCTCCCATCACCATCGCAACCCTCCCATCACCATCGCAACCAACCCATCACCATCCCAACCCTCCCATCACCATCCCAACCATCCCAACCATCCCATCAACATTCCGACCCTCCCATATCACCATCGCAACCCTCCCATCACCATCGCAACCCTCCCATCACCATCGCAACCCTCCCATCACCATCGCAACCCTCCCATCACCATCGCAACCCTCCCATCACCATCGCAACCCTCCCATCACCATCGCAACCCTCCCATCACCATCGCAACCCTCCCATCACAATCGCAACCCTCCCATCACCATCGCAACCCTCCCATCACCATCGCAACCCTCCCATCACCATCCCAACCCTCCCATCACCATCCCAACCCTCCCATCACCATCCCAACCCTCCCATCACCATCCCAACCCTCCCATCACCATCCCAACCCTCCCATCACCATCCCAACCCTCCCATCACCATCGCGACCCTCCCATCACCATCGCGACCCTCCCATATCTCCATCGCGACCCTCCCATCACCATCGCAACCCTCCCATCACCATCCCAACCCTCCCATCACCATCACAACCCTCCCATCACCATCGCAACCTTCCCATCACCATCCCAACCCTCCCATCACCATCCCAACCCTCCCATCACCATCGCAACCCTTCCATCACCATCGCAACCCTTCCATCAACATCCCGACCCTCCCATCACCATCGCAACCCTCCCATCACCACCGCAACCCACCCATCACCATCCCAACCATCCCATCACCATCCCAACCCTCCCATCACCATCGCAACCCTCCCATCACCATCACAACCCTCCCATCATTATCCCAACCCACCCATCAACATCCCGACCATCCCATCACCATCGCAACCCTCCCATCACCATCCCAACCCACCCATCAACATCCCAACCCTCCCATCACCATCCCGACCCTCCCATCACCATCGCAACCCCCCCATAACCATCCCAGCCCTCCAATTACCACCCCGGCCCCGCCTCTCCCTACCTCCTTCATCCTCCCATTACATTCCTCAACATCCCACCCCCTCCCTTTTTCTTCAATTCTTTTTGAGAAAATTAAAAGTGATGGCGTTTGTATGTCTTTTGGTTGTTTTTGGTTCAAAAAGGAAGATAGACGTGAGTAATTGTCCGTGAGATGAATTGAAGGTGAAGTAGCGGATCGGAGGGTCCGGGGGTTGATGAATGAGTTTTCGAAACAGATGCGTTTCTCGATTGTTTGTATTCTGCGTCAGTTCCGTCGTCCCGTCTACTTCAGAATTGTTTTTCTTTGTGATCGTGTGACGTATTCGGTCCATTCGAGCCCACCCGTTTACAGCATGTTCCCGTCTCTCTTTTACGACTCCGTTTCAGGTAAGTCAATTCATAACAACAAAGGGACCTCACGCCCTAATACTTACACCGGTTCCCTTCTATAAACATTTGATTCTACTTTTAAAATTGTTTGCCTTCTATTCCTTTTTATTTATGCCTCTCTTTCCCACAAAAGACTCTTTTTTTTTTTCACTTATAACAACAATGCTAAACCGATTCTAGTTTTAAATCCCCAAATCGTCTTTTCTCTAAAATCCTCAATTTTTAAAACCAACACGTTTTTGTATCCTTTTAGTTTCTTCAGCAAGCAGAAACTTTAGCGGTGGTTTTATACTGAAATATCCATTTCGGTGGGGTGGAACGCTGCCGCGGCCCTAGCCATGACCTCCTAAGGCAATACCCTGTATATCGTAGTGGTGAAAATCAATTATTTTCTAACGAAATCTCCATTTTTGGGTTGGGAGGAACACTACCGCGTTCCTATCCCAGACCTTTAAAAAATCGTCCATCTGGGGGGTAAAAATGAAAAAGTTCATTCGATGTCAATTTTCTATCCGTTCTCCCATGATGCGTTGCGATAGGTACTAAAAGTTCAGCACTATTTTATGAAATGATTCAAATTTATTGATCAGTCCTAGTTTTTCTGTAAACAAAAGTTCAAACGATGCAACTTAGAGCTGAGAATTTTCAGACAAAATGCCAGAAAAGGAGTCAAATCGTCATCGGATTTTTAGGGTTCCAAGACGATCCGAACCGATTCGAAGAAAAAATAAGAAGAAGAAAGTCTCGGGTGAAATTGGTGTGGGTGTTGTTGTTGGGGGAGCGTTGCTAGGCGACCGTTCGCTCGTGCGCTTTGGCCGTCGAAATGCTCAAATTCAGCTCCACCCACTCGCAGTCTATGATCGGTTCAACCGGTTCCTTTTCGTATTATTTCAACCCCATCTTTAAATTATATTTCCAACCTTTGGACCCTTAAAATATTCGGCACCGAAACCAAAACAAAAATTATTAAATTTCAATATTGTAGTTCATATATTACCCTATAGGCCAGGTATAGGTGGACCTATAGGACAGGTATAAATGGACCTATAGGCCAGGTATAGGTGGACCTATAGGCCAGGTATAGGTGGACCTATAGGACAGATATAGATGGACCTATAGGACAGGTATAGGTGGACCTATAGGACAGGTATAGGTGGACCTATAGGCCAGGTATAGGTGGACCGATAGGACAGGTATAGGTGGACCTATAGGACAGATATAGATGGACCTATAGGACAGGTATAGGTGGACCTATAGGACAGGTATAGATGGACCTATAGGCCAGGTATAGGTGAACCTATAGGCCAGGTATAGGTGGACCTATAGGACAGGTATAGATGGACCTATAGGTCAGGTGTAGGTGGACCTATAGGCCAGGTATAGATGGACCTATAGGACAGATATAGATTGACCTATAGGCCAGGAATAGGTGGACCTATAGGACAGGTATAGATGGATCTATAGGACAGGTATAGGTGGACCTATAGGAAAGGTATAGATGGACCTATAGGACAGGTATACATGGACCTATAGGGCCTCGATGGGGCCCTTTTGGCTTGATTTTCGACCCTTTTTGGTCAGTAGAGGCCATTTTGTTCCTCTCCTATGAAAAAAAGTTAAAAGGCCCTTTTTAGCTTCATGTTTGACCCTTTTTGGACGCTAGAGGCCCTTTTAACTAGATCGTATTCTTTGAAAATAAAAAAAGCCATTTTAGCTTGATCTTCGACCCTTTTTGGACACAAGGGCCCCTTTTAACTAGATGTTGTTCTTTTCAAAATAAGGCCCTTTTTAACTTTTTGGTCTTTTTTTTTGGACACTTGAGGCCCTTTAATCTACATTCCTTTGCAACAAAATAGCCTATTTTAGATTGATTTTTAATCATTTTAAGACTTGTTTTTATATTCCCAAGAGGATGTGTTATAAGAATTTCTAGACCTAACTGGACCTGAAAATTCTTTCAAAAATTGATTCATTTTGTGTCCATGAAGTGCTAAAAAATGATTTGCTAATGGATTTCACGAGTGCTTTAACAAATAATTGAAAAAAAAAAACGACTCGAGGACGAACCCATAAAATGTGGGGGCTTATTAAATTTAATCCATGTTTGATAAGCATATTAGTCATTTAATATATGCGATAGCGAAATGAGTCGCGGAGGAGGGGTTTGAAAAAAAAAAAGTAATAATCAAAGTTGAATGTCAATATTTGGTTTACATTGCCTTTGATTGCATGTGTACCTTTCACTTAACCTCTATTTAACCATGGCTATCATCGCCGTACCCCGGATAAATGCCCAATAAACAAGATCAACAAATTGTTTATTTTCGCCTCCAAAGTATCTTGTTCGGTGGCTTAATTCATAATCATATTATTCCACGATCGACTTTATTTACGTACGATCGATCCCATTTTATGAAGAAACCACCGTATTGTTCAAAAGTTAATGGAAAAAATGCTTGTTATACTAGGTGTGCCTAAGTAGATCAAGTCGAAAATCAAGATATTTGAAATAATGATATTCTAAACTAACATTAATTTGGTAAAAATCGATGGTTTTCGTGCGAAATCCACATTTTTGGTGGGGCGGAACGCTGCCACGTGCCTACCCCTAACCTCCTACCCTGTAAGTGGTGAAAAAGATCAATGGTTTTCTACTAAAATCTTCATTTTTGGGTTGGGCGGAACACTGCCGCGTTCGTAGCCATAGCTTCCTAAGGTGGTTTTCTAAGGAAACAGTAACTGTTGGAACTCCTCCAACTGTTGGAATACAGGAAAAAGTTGGGATATAGGCAGGTGTTGAAATTGAGTGAAATTTTTTTTAATCGTTCAATTCAAATTTTAAATTTTATTTTTCGTTCAAATAATAAATTTTATTATTTTATTTTTATTTTTCGTTCAAAAAATAAAATTCACGGGTTGAATTTTATTTTTTTGGTTCAAAAATAAAATTCAAATCGCTCTAGCTCCTTTTCTATTGTAGCTAGAGACCTGGGGTTGATCTCGTTGGATTCAGCGTTCAAAAATCTACAAATCTATACCATATAGACACACGATTTTTACCTTTTTCAAGGAGAAAGGTGATGAAATCGAATTAAAGTGCCTTGATCAAAAATCAAGTTGAAAACGGCCTTTTTTGTCGAAAAGTAACCAATTGTAGTCATTTGTAGGCACACATTTACCCTGAACACGAATTTAAAGGTCTTTAGGCCCGAAGCCACTTTTGACTATATTTGGTTCCTTTTCGACAAAAAATGCCGTTTTAGCTAGATTTTTGATCCTTTTTTGACAAAAATGGCACTTTACCTCGATTTTTAGAGATTACGGTGACTTTTTGCTACATTTGGTTAATGGTTCCTGTACGACCGAAAAAGGCGATTTTTGATCTTTTAGCTATTTTTGGCGAAAAAGATCAAAAATCAAGCTAAAAACGGCCTTTTTAGTCGAAAAAGAACCAAATGTAGTCAAAAGTGACCTTGATCTCTAAAAATCGACGTAACGTGCCATTTATGTCAAAAAAGTATCAAAAACAAGCTAAAAATCCTTCAAATTCGTGTTCAGGGTAAATGAGTGCCTACCAGTGACTACAATTAGTTACTTTTCCACAAAAAAGGCCGTTTTCAACTTGATTTTTGATCAAGGCACTTTACTTCGATTTCATCACCTTTCTCCTTGAAAAAGGTAAAAATCGTGTGTCTATATGGTATAGATTTGTAGATTTTTGAACGCTGAATCCAACGAGACCAACCCCAGGTCTCTAGCTACAATAGAAAAGGAGCTAGAGCGATTTGAATTGAATTTTATTTTTTGAACGAAAAATAAAATTTGAATTGAACGATTCAAAAAAATAAATTTCACTCAATTTCAACCCCTGGATATAGGGAATAAAATACCGATTTTGGGATGTTAATGGATGATTCATTTATCAACCCATTTCTTCTTCTCGAATATGTTTAGATTTCGGTTTTTCTCGAAAACTCCCAAACTTGCGTTGTTTTTGAGGGATTAGAAGGGAAACGTATTGTTTATATTTTTCAGGGGTAATGAAGGGCTAATGCTTTTCCAGTGCAACATTTGCTCAAATGCTGTTAATGGAGCAAACAAACATGGCGTTTGTCTTTGTGAGTGTTAGAAGGCCCCTCCCCACCCCTTATATCGATTCAACCCGAGTCTCCTTCAAATCCTTTTCCATTTTAACAATATTACAAGACCTACACATGTTCAACTCCTTTAATAACACAAAGCCTCGAGTAATTTTTGAAGCCTAGAGTAAATTTGACTATACAGGATCTCCTAGATCTTTTCCCAAAATGCCAGGTTCTAGGGTATTAGTAGGGTGGTGATTAGGATATTCTGAAGTCAGTGATCATGTTCGAAAATTGGCTCTTAGAAAAATATATTCAGGAAAAACAGAGGTTCCCAAACTTTTACGCAGTAAGCCCCCCTTTTAAACACATTGAAACCTTGAACCCCCCCCCCCCTAAAGTTTTGAACGTTAACTTTGAGGTTTTTGAATGTAATTTGGTTTTTTAAATGTTGATTTTGAGGTTTTTGACAAAAATATTTGCTCTTATAACCATGATTTGGAGGTTTTTGAATAAAAATTGCCGATTTAAAGTTGATTTTAAGGTTTTTTGACGAAAATTAGGCATGTATAAATGTAGATTTTGAGGTTATTGACGAAAATTTGGCTTTATAAATGTTGAATATGAGGTGCTTGGACGAAAATTAGGCATTATAAATGTTGATTTTAAGCTTTTTTTTTTTTTTTTTTTTTTTGACTAAAATTATTAGGTTTTACAAATATTGA
The DNA here is from genome assembly GCA_018703685.1 of Orius laevigatus. Classification (NCBI taxonomy): domain Eukaryota; kingdom Metazoa; phylum Arthropoda; class Insecta; order Hemiptera; family Anthocoridae; genus Orius; species Orius laevigatus. The sequence goes on from JAGWEN010000110.1 coordinate 245,152, forward strand.
TTTTGAGGCTTTTGACGAAAATTAGGCTTTACAAATGTTGATTTTGAGGTTTTTGACAAAAATTTGGCTTTTTAAATGTTGATTTTGAGGTTTTTGTACAAAAATTAGGCTACATAAATGTTGAATTTGAGGTTTTTCACGAAAATGTGGCTTTATAAATTTTGATTTTGATGTTTTTTGACGAAAATTAGGCTTTTTAAATGTTGATTATGAGGTTTTTGGACGAAAATTAGGCTTCATAAATGTTGAGTTTGAGATTTTTTTTAACGAAAATTAGGCTTTGCCAATGTTGATTTTTTTCAGTGATCGGGTTTCTTCTGTTTCTAGGGTAATACAATACTTTTTTTATAAAGTTAAAAAAATTTCAGATGCGAAATAAATTTAAAAAAAAAACTGAAACTCGTTTAACCCAAGTTAAAAGACAATGAAGACGAAATAGAAAAGGGTGGGTGGTTAAAAGAGAGAGATAAAAAAAAAACCATGAGAGATTTAATACAAGTCAAATAATGGACCCATGTTATCTCGGTGCTGTGTGGATTAATTTTTCTGTGTGTTCTTTTATTAATCAAACAATCTCTTCAATTCTCTCGTTTAATAAATCATAAAGAAAAATTCCGGGTAAAAATAACATAGCTCGAGTGACGGAACTGGAAGGGGCCCGATGTGTAATTCGTTTGATTGTTTTTTTGGATGTTGACACAACTAAGAGCAACGGATAAAATTGGCTTCCATCTAATTTTGTTATGTTTTTTAAAAAAAAAAGTTTATTGTCACTTTATAGCGTTAAATCAATCTAAAGATTTATAAAATTCCGGATTTACTGATTGCAGAATTTAAGGGGCCGTGAAAACAGTTTTTAAATGATAGCTCATATATCGCTGGACCTATAGGCCAGGTATAGGTGGACCTATAGGACAGGTATAGATGGACCTATAGGACAGGTATAGATCGACCTATAGGACAGGTATAGATGGACCTATAGGACAGGTATAGATGGACCTATAGGCCAGGTATAGATGGACCTATAGGCCAGGTATAGATGGACCTATAGGACAGGTATAGATGGACCTATAGGCCAGGTATAGATGGACCTATAGGCCAGGTATAGATGGACCTATAGGCCAGGTATAGATGGACCTATAGGCCAGGTATAGATGGACCTATAGGCCAGGTATAGATGGACCTATAGGCCAGGTATAGATGGACCTATAGGTCAGGTATAGATGGACCTATAGGCCAGGTATAGATGGACCTATAGGCCAGGTATAGATGGACCTATAGGCCAGGTATAGATGGACCTATAGGCCAGGTATAGATGGACCTATAGGCCAGGTACAGATGGACCTATAGGCCAGGTATAGATGGACCTATAGGACAGGTATAGATGGACCTATAGGCCAGGTATAGATGGACCTATAGGACAGGTATAGATGGACCTATTGGACAGGTATAGATGGACCTATTGGACAGGTATAGATGGACCTATAGGTCAGGTGTAGGTGGACCTATAGGCCAGGTATAGATGGACCTATAGGACAGATATAGATGGACCTATAGGCCAGGAATAGGTGGACCTATAGGACAGGTATAGATGGATCTATAGGACAGGTATAGGTGGACCTATAGTCCAGGTATAGGTGGACCTATAGGACGGGTATAGATGGACCTATAGGACGGGTATAGATGGACCTATAGGACGGGTATAGATGGACCTATAGGACGGGTATAGATGGACCTATAGGACGGGTATAGATGGACCTATAGGACGGGTATAGATGGGCCTATAGGACGGGTATAGATCGACCTATAGGACGGGTATAGATGGACCTATAGGACGGATATAGATGGACCTATAGGAAGGGTATAGATGGACCTATAGGACGGATATAGATGGACCTATAGGACGGGTATAGATGGACCTATAGGACGGGTATAGATGGACCTATAGGACGGCTATAGATGGACCTATAGGACAGGTATAGATGGACCTATAGGACAGGTATACATGGACCTATAGGCCAGGAGTATACTATCATCTTAGAGATTATGAAATTGGGTGCCCAGAGCATAGGGCCACCACCTACAGTAGAATTTTTGACACGATGGGGCCCTTTTGGCTTGATTTTCGACCCTTTTTGGTCAGTAGAGGCCATTTTGTTCCTCTCCTATGAAAAAAAGTTAAAAGGCCCTTTTTAGCTTCATGTTTGACCCTTTTTGGACGCTAGAGGCCCTTTTAACTAGATCGTATTCTTTGACGATAAAAAAAGCCATTTTAGCTTGATCTTCGACCCTTTTTGGACACAAGGGCCCCTTTTAACTAGATGTTGTTCTTTTCAAAATAAGGCCCTTTTTAACTTTTTGGTCTTTTTTTTTGGACACTTGAGGCCCTTTAATCTAAATTCCTTTGCAACAAAATAGCCTATTTTAGATTGATTTTTAAGCATTTTAAGACTTGTTTTTATATTCCCAAGAGGATGTGTTATGAGAATTTCTAGACCTAACTGGACCTGAAAATTCTTTCAAAAAAATTGAATCATTTTGTGTCCGTGAAGTGCTTAAAAATGATTTGCTAATGGATTTCACGAGTGCTTTAACAAATAATTGAAAAAAAAAACGACCCGAGGACGAACCCATAAACTGTGGGGGCTTATTAAATTTAATCCATGTTTGATAAAATGGTTCGCTGAGATAGAGAGACAGGCGCTACAAGGCCCCTTAATCAACGCGTTTTCGGGCTACTCGGAATAGAATTTATGAGAGAGCTTACCAGTGATAGCCTCTCGTACCTCTCCTTACCCTCCTCGTAAACTGGATAGACTTTAGGATACATCCACCAGCCTTGGCTCCCTAGAATAGAGGACTACCCTGTTAGATCGAAAACGCGTATCTGAAGCCCTCTATTGACATTTAATATTGATCATTTGCTGATCATTTTGTTTAAGCATGTATTTATGTATTAGTTGTAGCCAAATATTGTATAGGACAACGATTTAGGCGGCCCTCCCTCCGTATTTGCTCCTCAAATATTTAGACCGACCAAATGAAAGAATTTCTTCTGTCTACAAGACAAAATTATTAAGCAGTTGTTTACTCAAAAAACGAACTCATTTCTTTTAACTTATTTCCGTTTTAATTACGCCGAAACCCTTGAACTTAATTTGCTTTTTTTGGAGGTTTTAGAAAAAAAAAATCTTTGAACAGGAAACCTAAACATTGGAAAAGCGGGAAGAAGTGCAACTATTTATACTATATACTCAGGGGCGGACTGGCCCGGAGGGGGCGGGTGGACAGAACCCACCCGCGCCCCCCGGGTTATTTTTATTTTTTATTTTATTTATTTATATTTATTTATTTTTTTTTGGCAAATATTTCCAAAAATTCGTGAAAAACCTCAAAATCAACATTAGTAAAGCCTAATTTTCGTCAAAAAAAAACCTCGAAATCAACATTTATGAAGCCTTATTTTCGTCCAAAAACCTCAAAATCAACATTTAAAACGCCTAATATTCTTCAAAACACCTCCAAATCAACATTAATAAAGCCAAATTATCGTGAAAAACCTCAAAATCAACATTTGTAAAGCCAAATTTTCGTCCAAAAATCTCAAAAATCAACATTTAAAAAGCCTAATTTTCGACCAAAAACCTCGTAATCAACTTTAAAAACCCTAATTTTTGTCGAAAAACCTCAAAATCAACATTTATAAGGCCAAATCCTCGTAAAAAACCTCATAACCAACATTTGTAAAGCACAATTTTGGTCAAAAGACCTCGAAATCAACATTTATGTAGCCTAATTTTCGTCCGAAAACCTCAAAATCAACAATTGTAAAGCCCAAATTTTCGTCAAAAACCTCAAAATTAACATTTTTAAAGCCTAATCTTCGTCAAAAACCTCAAAACCAACATTTGTAAAGCCCAAATTTTCGTAAAACCTCAAAATCAACATTTTTAAAGCCTAATTTTCGCCAAAAAAAACCTCAAAATCAACATTAATAAAGCCAAGTTATCGTGAAAAACCTCGAAAACAATATTTTTAATGCCTAGTTTTCGTCAAAAAACGTGGAAATCAACACTTATGAAGCCTAATTTTCGACCAAAAACCTCGTAATCAACTTTAAAAACCCTAATTTTCGTCAAAAAAAACCTCATATTCAACATTTATAAAGCCAAATCTTCGTGAAAAACCTCATAAACAACATTTGTCAATCCCAATTTTGGTCAAAAAACCTCGAAATCAACATTTATGAAGCCTAATTTTCGTCCAAAAATCTCAAAAACATCATTTTTAAAGCCCAATTTGGTCAAAAAACCTTGAAATCAACATTTATGAAGCCTAATTTTCCTCTTAAAACTTCAAAATCAACATTTAAAAAGCCAAATTTTCGTCAAAAAACCCCACAAAATCAACATTTATGATGCCTAATTTTCGTCAAAAACCTCAAAATCAAAAGTTATAAATGCCTAATTTTCAGAATTGAAAAAGTTATTTCCTAAGTTTTCCAGAAAATAGCAATTTTCTGCGCGTCCCCCCCCCCTCCCCATCCACGGGCGCCCCCTTAACTGAAAACCCACCCACACCCTATGGTCCCCGTCCGCCCCTGTATATACTATGTTCTCGTAAAACGGGCAGATCTTCCCTTTTCGGATCACTAAAACGTCTGTAGCTGTAGCTCAAAATCTAATGAATGTAATTATGTCAAAAAACAGGAACGTTTTCTTTGAAAAATTAATTTGAAGTGATTGATTTGAGTTTGTGTAAAGTCAAGTAAACAGAGATTTAGCGGTGGGGAGTACTAATATTTATTTATCTCCTTTAATTCTTTATGTGCCTCAGATCCTTCAAAGCCAATTTCAGAGATCTTTTTTTCTGGTAAAAACTCTGAATTTTTGAATTTTTTAAAATCAAGTGTCATGATCTTATAGGTACTCTACTCTATTTTTAAATCCTAGTTCCGATGATATTAATGCATATATTTATTGCATAATAATAAAATGTAGCTGTAATAAGATGTAATAATAAGAATATAGTACCTAAGATGGTTATCACATAGCAACAAAAAAATAAATAAAATAAAAAATGAAAAATGCCAATTTCGAATTTCACCAATCAATAGGAAACTGAGATGATTCTAAAGATACTGCCCATTGCCTCAACCCCCTAAGTGAGGAACCACGTCATCCTTTTTAAAACACAAAAATCGAAAATTCCAATATTTTTTAACGTCTTATTTAGAACGACATTAGTTTTGATATTTTCATCGAAAATTAACTCCATGAACTTCGATTGGTTACGAAATGTCAGGAAATACGATAGCCTTAACTAAATTAATTAAAATCAAACAATTATTTCCGATACCAAAATATTATCTTGTAAATAATAAATAATGAACTTTGTTCTTTCATTTTTGATCTTAAGCGAAATTTTCTATAGAGGTTTCCTAATGTTTGAACAATTTTTTACCTATTCTTGAATTTTTTCGGTTATTCAGGTTCATTTGAGTCTTCACATTGGGAACGACACCTTGAAAGTAAATAAAAAGTAGTGGTTTAAGAGGTCGTAGAATGTGGAACGAGAGGGCGAGAGAGAGACTAGAAACGTTTCCCCAAGTCGATAACAGCAATATTAGTCGAGTGTAGCTATAGCAACGGCATTAGCCGCAGGACAACCATATCTAATAGGGAATCTCTCTGGATTTAGGGCAAACTACATAAAGCATGTGTACATTGTAATTGCAGAATATGCTCTTCCTCTTGGTTATATGACGTAATGGGTAATAATGTAAACAATACATAAGTAAGTAGTTAAACACCCTTTTGGTCATCCACCTTATGTATTTCCTTATTAATTACTCTATTTCCTCTTAAATAATTAGATTAAAAGATTATCTTTTGCTACGCTCTTTTATAATTAAAAGTTTACAAAAATTAATCACTTGCCCACCATTACATCTGTATGAAAATATGGAATCACTGGTTTGGCTTCCTAGAAATGCCAGGACTTGACTGATCTTTTTTACCATAAACGGGGTAGGGCCTTAGGAGGTTATGGGCCACCAAAAATTGAGATTTCGCGTGGTTGAAAACTACCGATTTTCACAAAATTTTTGACAAAGTTCCCGTTTTGGGGGTTCCACTTCCATTACTACGATCAGACCTTTTAACCTCTTTTGACCCTTTTATCGACGAATCTATTCATCCGATCGTCTTAATATTAGCGTGTTTGAAATCAGTTCGTCAAAACCTACACGATGTTTATCTGTTTTCAAAATTTATGTTTTGGTGGAAAATTGCATTTCATATTTTTCCGAGAAAAGTTTGGCGTAGATCCATTTGTGATGTTCTTATTCAAACGATGAACTTATATTTTCGAAACGTAAATATTTGCATCAAATCAATAACATCGTCTGGATTACCTATTAAGTATACACTTGTTGAGAAAGTTTGAGTTGGCGAATTAATTATTTAACTGAGCACTCAAAAAACCTTCGTACTCTGAGATGGAAGATATTAGCACCATTTTTTTTTTTAAATTTTTGTCGCCCCCCACCAATGTGGAGTTTTGGAGAAGATACTATAATCCAAGAATTTATAAGGCCTACCCTTGGGATCCCTGAAGTTGTTAGTGGCGCTATCTATTACCGAATTAAGAAAGCTTCCGAAACTTTAAGAGAGTAGTTACTCTGGATACCTTCATTTTCGTTGATGGTTTAAAAAATGCAATGTGAGTTGAAGATAGCCATATTTTACAAAGAATTTCCTTTCATACTTGAATTAATTTTTTTTTTGTCAATAGTGACAACCACTTGAAAGTTTCAATCCAAGTCATCGTGACCTGGGAACCACTTAACTGTCACTTAAACGCTCACGGTGCATTTCTATCAGAATGGAAAGAAACTTCTTTTTTTTCTTCGTCTTCACGCTGTGAGAAAATAACGTCTCGGGATGTCACATCGTGATCCTCACAGGGTAGACCGAGTTTCGATTATAAAATGCCAAGTCTTTGCTTAACGGAAAATAACGTAGGAGTGCTTATTTGATAACGGAAGTTTGTTAAATGGGAATTGTTGTAAAGCGCGATAGGGAGGGTGGCGGGATGAAGTTTGCTAAGTGATGGCTGGTTGTGGGAAAAGCGGGCGATAGGGAACGCACGGGAAGCAATAAAGGGGAACTTGGAAACGCAATAAAACACGAAATTAAATTTGAAGAAGAACTGCCGCCAAACTGCCCACAGTTCACGACAAACCATTTCAACTTCCAAATTGATGTAAGCCCGATGAATCTTCAATTTATACTTCATAGCTAAGCATCTTTCGACCCGTTTATTATTACAATTCTGAAGTTGTTTTTGTATAAACATTTTTTTATCACCTACTTTACTGCACCTACAAATAAATGAGGTATTTTTATGTTCATTATTTTCCCATGTTTTTTGGAAAACCGAAAAATTGGAGTCGTAATAAATTGGGAAAATAAATCAGGAAAAGTTAAATAAGATTCAAAAATTGGCTCCCGGACGGGAATCGAACCCGCGTCTTCGAATTGGTACTCCAACGTGCTCCAACAATTGAATGGAATACCTCTAGTTGAAGGACTTTCAGGCGGGAATATTTGAATTTACCAAATAATGAATGAAAAGCTGAAGAGATTTGAAAATTGGCGCCAAACGGTTGAGAAAACGAAAGCTGTCGATTGTCTTCCCGAAATGTTATCCATCCACCAGTTCTCGGTGGTGTAATGGATAGCACGTTGGAGTACCAATTCGAAGACGCGGGTTCGATTCCCGTCCGGGAGCCAATTTTTGAATCTTATTTAACTTTTCCTGATTTATTTTCCCAATTTATTACGATTGTAATGCTGAGGTGCGGTCACCTCGATAACGAATAATTAGATTGAAAAATTGAAGGGAAATTGGTTGCTACAACCTAAATAAATTACCTTAGACGGAAATATTGTAGGCGTACAAAATACGTAAGTTGAGACGGTTAAATTCTGCTAATTGGTTTACTTGATGGGGTGTCAAAGGGTTCGAGGATGGAATCGAATGGCTTCTGTAGAAGAGAAAATTCCGTTTAGTGCTCCTTCAAATATAAATTAGATGTGTTTAGAGGTTGAGGATAAAGTGGCGGTGTGGGAAAAGCGGAGGATTAGCACGGGGTGTAAAATCCCTGTAATTGTGGGCTTCACTTGTTAATGTAGTGGTACATTGTGGTGGAGTGTGTGTGTAGAGTTAAGGTATTAGCCTTTCTGCGGGGGGGATAATAATCTAATCCTAACTTACGACTAAGTACTACTTAAATGATCTTTTATTAGGGCTTAAAACACGTGTGCGGAAATTGCCTACAAAAATGGACTTTCATGAAAAAGTTAATGAGCAATTTCGCCAGCCGTTTCCATTTTGCGAATACCTTTTTCCCGACCATTTGCCAAATTTTGGGCAAAAGGCGCCACTAAAGTCATGCCCGGTAAAACCATTGGTAATTTTGATCCTAAAACCCCTCCTTGACCAGGCCTGCGACCTACTGGCACCAAACTTGCTTTTCTGGTCTGGTAGACATGGAAGTGGAACCCCCAAAACGGGAACTCAAAAAGTTGGTATACAGGCCTAGCCCCAATCTCCTAAGGAAGGACCCTGTATATAGTGAAATACCTTAATTAACCATTTTTTTTTTATGAACTGGATTATAAATTTCAATGGGAAATACCATTTTTTATTTTTAGCAGGGCAACGACTAGATTATTGCCCGCCCGACACTTGGGTGTAGCGGATTCAGTATATATTTCATTCTTTTTATACTTTTAAGGGGCCGTAAAAACAGTTTTTCAATGATAGCTTATAGAAAAATGATCCGATCTGGACCGGACTTTTTTTAAAATTAAGTTTATTTATTTATCTGCGCATTGAACTAAAATTATTGTAATATTATTTAATCTTTATATTTAAAAAAAAATTGTTAAAACCTTTTTTTGCTTTTTTAGTTTAAGGCGCTCCACATACTGAAAAAGATAGGTGTGCAAATTTTGAATTAGTTCGTCTGATTTAATCTTTAGTAATCATTGAAATACTTTTTCAATAAGTTTAGAATCACGCGGGTTTTTAAACGAATCAGAGACCATTTGAATGATTGGGGATTGGCGGGAGGGAGGGAGGAGATAGAGAGACAGGCGCTACACGGCCCCTTAAGTTTATATTTTTATAAAAGAAGACCAACAAATTTTCACCATACACAGGGCGTAAGGAGGTTGTGGTATCTAAAAACACGGCAGCGTTCCGCTCCGCCGATCATGAACCCACTTTTTTGAGAATGTTCCAGATTTGGAGGGTCATCTTCCATTCAGACCTTTTTGTCGGTTCTTGATCGTGTTTGAAGCCAAATAAGCAAAAGAAGTCTTTGAGTATACAAATATGATCTCTTTTTCTTCTCGGGTCTAAGTTTTCAAGGAGCCAATTTTGAGTAGGGGGAAAAAAGCGAATTCGGAGGGAGGTCGTATTCAAACAAGAAGTAACCGTGTTAGGAAATTGTTCATATTAGCATGAAATCGCAACGATTGTATCGAGAATGAGTTTGAGAAGGGAAGAGATGTTGACGGAGAGGGGCCGGGGGAGGGGGAAGGCGCGCGTCGTTCGGGGGCTCCTCTTCAAAACTCTTTCAATATTTACGCCCTCGACTAAATCATCTCGCGATTTCAAGTCGCGTTCATCCACCCTTTTTTTAACTCCCCTTTGTTTTTCAGACTCCCTTAACGGAAAAAGGCACATAAAGGGTCAAATTAATTCCTTTTTACATTTTGAAAATGTGACAGGCTTTCGAATTTCTCAATAGATCGATAGTTATTGATGTTTGTATGTCCTTTGATGAAAGTGCAGTACTCGCGTGCTACCTGTCCGACCTTCAATTTGCTCTAAATACTGGGTAGGGCATTAGGAGGTCGGGGATAGGAATGAGCAGATCTCTAAAAAAAACCACTTTTTGAGAAAGTTCAAGTTTTGGGGGTTCCACTTCCAAACTACCAGACCAGACCATTAATGCTGTGGATGCTACATTTGAAACTTCAAATGGAATACAAATTATAAATGTGTTTTAACCGCGATAATATCTTGTAATACGAACATTTCGTGCGAAACTGTAATTTCCGTAAAATGAAGTTAAAAATAATTAAAACAATTAAATTATACTTAATTTTTTTTCAATCGAAAAAAAGTCAAAAAATAATTTTTGAAAAACTCAATTTAGCCTTTAATCAATATAAAGATAATAAACGTTATAGATAAGCCGGACGTAAAAACCCAAAATATTTTATTGTTGAAAAAAAATTTGTCCTAATCATTACTTTCGTTGACTGATTTTTAAGGTCTGGTCTGGTAGTGGAACCTATAAAACGTGAACTCTAGAATCTAGCGAAATCTCCATTTTTGGTGGGGCGGAATGCTGCGTTCAACCCTACTGGTGAAGATTAAGATATGAGGTTTTATCGAAATCTCCAATAATCTATGCATGCATATAAAATTTGAGGAAGTTCCGTTCTAAGCGTGCTCCAGACATGTAAAAAAAGGTCCTATTTGTTCGTGGGTTGGGTAAAGAAGAGAAATCGTTGAGTTAAAGGGGCGTTTAAATATATGAGCTGACGAAAACAAACTGACTAGAGAGGGTGAAAAAATATCCCCGATGATAAGGGAAAGAGGAAAAAGAGAACCAGCGCGCTTTAAAACCTCAAATATCGTCTACTCTGATTTAGTTTTTTTCCCCTACCCCTACGTTTTTGTTTTTTCCCGCAAATTAAAACGGACGGAAAATCCCGGTAAATAAATAAAATATCGTCCGTTGGGGGGACGAAGGGGGTCAGTTCGGTCCTAGGCTTTGTGACATCTCGCTTCAATGAGAGTAAATAAAGGGAAAGTAAACAATTAACCGTTTTCTAACTACGGGAATGCCGCTGTTATAATTCGTTCCTCGCTATTGATAAAATCCTCGAATTCCCAGAGTTTCTCTCCGGCTAAATTCAACCAAACGGATTTCCAAGAATCGAAGAATCAAAATGAGAGATAAGAAAAATTCTTTCTCCCAGACTGTAACTTTCCAATCTTCCCTGAAAAATCTGATAAAAAGGTCTGGTCTGCTATGGAAGTGGAGCCCCCAAAACGGCAACTTTCTCAGAAAGTACGTTTTTTACCTGTTCATCATCCCGACCTCCTAAATCCCTACCCTGTATATGGTAGGTGAAGATCGGTGGTTTTCGACCATAGGATAGGAGAGGGTTAATGGCGGATTCCATGGCAGCCTTTAGATATTACGAACCCATCAGTTAGGCGGGTCGCCTTGATTGACGAAAATGGTTGCTGGATAAGGATACAGCTCAAACTGGTTATTTTGTATATATTTCCTACTGATCCCTCCGCTCTAAAAATAAAAAATGATGACCCCTTGTTTTTCTAAGTGTTTAAAAAGAGAAGAATCCCACGATCGCGTTTCACCTAGGGCGGACGATGCAAATTAATTATCCATTATCCAAGAGAGGGGTGAGGTGGATAAATGTATAGTAATTCGCTTGGAGAGCCACGTGTCGGACAATATCGTCGGACGGACGGGCGGACACGTGTCTTCAAAACAGTAACAACAAAATTAAAACAACACCCTCAACACGCGTTCCAAGTTTCGAACGTTCTTTTGATTCGTTTCTTTTTAAAATAGAATCCTTTTCAAATCTATTTACCTAAAGGATAAACCGATCCCCTGATTTTCATCCCCTTTCGATCTCTCGAAAATGAGTGTTTATACAATCGGACTGTCCTCCACTCGTGGATAATGTATGTACCGCTTCGTTCATATTAGTATTTTTACGGTGGATGTTTGGGAAGCCCTCTCCGACACGCTTTACGCTACAGTTGAGAGATACAGCCTCTCTGGAGATATTGTAAATATTTGCGAGGGAGTTAGGATAATACAAGGATCGACCGGGTTGCACGCTGGACCCCCCTACCCCACGACCATCATAGCACCACCCTTCTATAAATCTCAGCCGCACTCCTCCTTCAACCAAGATTTATTAAATTACAGCTACTACAGCAACGTTTCAAAGATATGAAATTTGGATCCTCAGTTTTAACTTCAAAAAGCTATCGTATTACCGTCAATCTGTCCAGAAACTCAATGGATTGTTCAATAAAAATCAGAGATTTGGGTAGGAATGCTTTCACCCAGTGATTTTAGGATTCGTGCAGTTTATGCCAGGAATGAGCGAGGTGGGGGAGCCAGTCAGCTTAAGCGACCCTTGTCGAATCAATTCCTAATTAATTCATAGGATGTGAACCAGATTGGGTTTTGTCGTGGGGGTGGTGGTGGGGGCGGGCTCGGAATGGGAGGGAGGGTGGCGGGAGGGGGAGGCGGATGTCCACCACAACAATGCTTCCACATTCATTAACCCACCCGCCAATAAACTGCTCAATTATTAGCAGCATGGGAAAGTAGGGACAATCCGTATCAAGAGATCCCCGCCGCCTACGCCGCCCCCCGATCCCCATTCCATCACCCCCCTAGCCCAGCCATCACGATTCCCTTCACCCGAGGGCTCTGTTACCAAGGTTACACCCTATCGGAAGTGGAACTGATTTTTAGCTTCTCTCGTCCTACACTCAGAAAATCTTTTTCTACATACATACATTTATTTTCCGGGTGAATAATATCAAGCAGGTTTCTTGTATGTTCTAAAAAACCACTTTCATAGGATATCGTTGTTCAAATTAAGAATTCTCAGCCTTATGAGTTTGCACTCCTTCGTCGTCTCAAGGAAGGAAAGGCCAAATAAGATGGCCAACCCTTCCAGGTTAGGGTGTCAGCGTTCCGCCAATCTTCACCCGATTTTCACTATATAAAGGGACCCAACCCTTAAGAGGTTGGGGCTAGAAACGCGGCAGTGTTTCGCCCAACCCAAAACCTAAAAAAGAGATTTTGATATAAAACCTCCGATTTTCACCAAATTTTTGAGAAAGTTCCCGTTTTGGGGGTTCCACTTCCATAACTACCAGTCCAGACCTTTTAAAATCAGTAAATAATTTCTTTTAATTGTTTTTTTCCCCTTAAATAAATTGAAATGGTTTAAGTGGCACTTTCGTGATAACCTAAATTCGATTAACGAGTAATTAGGTCGGAAAAGAAACGCGCAAATAAATATTTAATACATAATAAAAAAAAATTCACTTCTTAAAACACGTAATTCCAGTAAATGTTACATACTTTTGAGATCATGAATGGTTCGGACACACTGGGGAAAGTGATGGGAAGGTGTGGACTAGTTTGGGGAAGTGATGGGAAGGTGTGGGTAGTTAGTGGAAGTGATGGGAGGGTAGAGCTCATTTCTGTCTGAATGAGAACAAAAATAAACTTATAGCTCCCTTCAGACTGATTAATTTGGACTGGTTTTCGTAAAACTTGTCCATTGAAAAAAAATGAAACTAATTTGGTAGTTTTTCAAGAAAATGGGATTTAGGCGACTCGTTAGCTTTGAAAAATGAATTTTAAAAAAATTTAATTTTAACAGAAAAGAGAAAGCGATGGGGGAAGTGGATGACCTTTATACTTGTTTTTCTGAGATAGACTGAGCACACAAAAGATTGTCTGCAGCGTGATCAAACGATGGCTCCTGTCGTCTAAAAACGCCAAATGATAAACAATTGTTATAAAATAGGTCTCCTCTAGCCCGAATTTAAGGCTTCTCCTCTCACCTCAACGGAGTGAAAATATTTGAATTAGCACAAGTGGAGTATTGTTTTAACAAGTATTGACAAATAATTAAACTCTTCTTATATCCGAAGTGTTCCAAAAGAGGTCTGCAGCAGTTCACCTTTGTTAAAAGAGATTACAGTGCTATTTATTAAGCCCTTTAATAAATAATCGTATAAACTCTAATATTTGTCTTCGCTTTTGAGTTTATTAACATACTCTCTTAAAGTAAAACAAATAAATGTATTTACATTACGAAAGCTCTGTTCAAACTGTTAGGAATGAATGATTGCAATGTTTGTACAAATTATTAAACAATTATTCTAGAGCGTTTTGAGGACTAATAAGTAGTAGTAAAAAAAAGTTCATTTTTCATCGAGAAAAAGAAACGACACTCTTTTTGACATGCCCAAGCATATTAGGGGAAAGTTTAGATTCATTCTCTTTGAGACAAAAATGGTCGATTTAAGGGGCCATGAAAACAGTTTTTCAATGATCGCTGGACCTATAGGCCAGGTATAGGTGGACCTATAGGACAGGTATAGATAGACCTATAGGACAGGTATAGATGGACCTATAGGACAGGTATAGATGGACCTATAGGACAGGTATAGATGGACCTATAGGACAGGTATAGATGGACCTATAGGACAGGTATAGATGGACCTATAGGGCAGGTATAGGTGGACCAATAGGACAGGTATATATGGACCTATAGGCCAGGTATATGTGAACCTATAGGGCTGGTATAGGTGGACCTATAGTCCAGGTATACATGGACCTATAGGACAGGTATAGATGGACCTATAGGCCAGGTATAGATGGACCTATAGGCCAGTTATAGATGGACCTATAGGCCAGTTATAGATGGACCTATAGGACAGGTATAGATGGACCTATAGGCCAGGTTTAAGTGGGGATGGGCTGGAGGGAGGGAGGGGATCATGCGGGTTTCCGCGCCCTAGCTCGAGAAACAGGCGCTACACGGCTCCTTAACGTGGGTTTTGTATTCATTCACTAGAATCACTGCATACCGAATTTTGCATGAGCGCTCATTACTGCAAAATAGAATCAAGGATCTCCTTGGCCCCTTTCCAAAATTGTGGGTTCGATAATACAATAACTTCCTTTTTGAGAAAAGCTTGACAATTCGAATTTTAAATTGATTCCAAGGAGCCATTGTGGGAATCGATCTAGTTGAATAATTGACGGAAATTTTTTTCAAAGGCTTTTCAAAAGAATCCTTGGGATCGTTAATCTATGGCAAGTTTGAGATCATTGTTGCGGTCGTGGGTTAAACGGCGCTTATCTATTATTCCGTTTGTAAAGAACGTTATTAATAAACGGATCAAAAGGTGGAGTGAGTAATGAGTCGTTTGCGTGTCCCCTGAGACGAGCCAACTGTTAACCTATCCCTTATCGGCGAGGCGAAGGGCCGCCCTGAAAAAAAGTGGCGGGGGGGGCACGCGTCCACTTGTTAACATCTTCCCACATACTTAAAAAAAGCCTTTCCCACGGACTCATCCCGGAAACGAGGAAATCTATAATGAGTCACTTATTTCTCAATTATTCAGATCGGGGGGCCTGTCCGGCCGTTTTTCAAGATAGCGGGTCGTGTGCCGTACGGTTTCCCGAACTCATCATAATTAAGGACGCACTCTCGCTTTTTCTCTCCCCTTTCCAATGTCCGTCAATAATGGGATGACTCGATTAATAGAAAATGAGCCCTTCCTGGTGAGAATTTCCTCTGTCACACCTTTCCGATTGTGTTTCGGACAAAGGGAGCTCACTATGACGGACAGGTGTTCCGATCCTCACCACCCATGTTATTCCACTCTCCCCTTATTAAAAACAAACCCTTTTCTCTTCTTTTCATCAATCAAATTTTATAATTGCAATGCTCAATTTTCTGACCTAATTCTTAATTATGTGAGAAAAAAGATCTGGTCTGGTAATTATGGCCCATAACGCCCATACCAGCGGCGGATCGGCCGTTTTCGGCCCACCGGGCGCATCCACTAGACCGGCTTTTCTCCAAATATCCCCCAAAAATTTAAGTTTTCTTCTCTTTCTGAACATATTTTAACGCTAATTTTCATTCAAAAACCTCAAAATCGACATTTTAAGAGCCAATTTTTCTTTAAAAACCCTCAAAATCGAAGTTTTAAAAGCCTTTTTTCGTCAAAAACCTTAAAATTGACATTTAAAGAGCGAATATTTATTTCGAAATCAACATTTGTAAAGCTTAATTTTCGTCTAAAAACCTTGAAATCAAAGTTTAAGAGACATTTTTCGTCAGAAACCTCAAAATGAAAGTTTCTAGAGCCCAATTTTCGTCCATAAACCTCAAAATAAAAGTTTTAAAGGCCTTTTTTTTGTCGAAAATCTCAAAATCAAGGTTTTAAGAGCCTTTTTTCGTCAAAAACCGTAAAATTGACATTTTAAGATAAAATTTTTCTTCAAAAACCTCAAAATCAACATTTGTAAAGCCTAATTTTCCTCCAAAAACCTCAAAATCAAAGGTTTGAGAGCCAAATTTTCGTCAAAAACCTCGACCAAAAATTAACTCTTAAAACCTCGATTTTGAAGTTTTTCGACGAAAAATTAACTCTTACAACCTCGATTTCGAAGTTTTTCGACAAAAAATTAACTCTTGAAACCTCGATTTGGAAGTTTTTCGACGAAAAATTAACTCCTATAACCTCGATTTGAAGTTTTTCGACGAAAAATTAACTCTTAAAACCTCGATTTCGAAGTTTTTCGACGAAAAATTAACTCTTAGAACCTCGATTTTGAAGTTTTTCGACGAAAAATTAACTCTTAGAACCTCGATTTTGAAGTTTTTCGACGAAAAATTAACTCTTAAAACCTCGATTTTGAAGTTTTTCGACGAAAAATTAACTCTTAAAACCTCGATTTTGAAGTTTTTCGACGAAAAATTAACTCTTAAAACCTCGATTTCGAAGTTTTTCGACGAAAAATTAACTCTTAAAACCTCGATTTTGAAGTTTTTTGACGAAAAATTAACTCTTAGAACCTCGATTTCGAAGTTTTTCGACGAAAAATTAACTCTTAGAACCTCGATTTTGAAGTTTTTCGACGAAAAATTAACTCTTAGAACCTCGATTTTGAAGTTTTTCGACGAAAAATTAACTCTTAAAACCTCGATTTCGAAGTTTTTCGACGAAAAATTAACTCTTAAAACCTCGATTTTGAAGTTTTTCGACGAAAAATTAACTCTTAAAACCTCGATTTTGAAGTTTTTCGACGAAAAATTAACTCTTAAAACCTCGATTTTGAAGTTTTTCGACGAAAAATTAACTCTTAAAACCTCGATTTTGAAGTTTTTCGACGAAAAATTAACTCTTAAAACCTCGATTCCGAAGTTTTTCGACGAAAAATTAACTCTTAAAACCTCGATTTTGAAGTTTTTTGACGAAAAATTAACTCTTAAAACCTCGATTTCCCCTTGAGTAGCCCTGGCCCCTGTGAAATGTTTCAGTACCTCGAATTTTTTGCTCTTTCAGCTTTTTTTTGCTCCTATTTTAGTTTTAAAAAAAAAATTGGCCCTCCCCGGCCTCGAGGGCGGCGGCCCACCGAGAGATCGCTCTGTAGCCCGGTGGCCCGATCCGCCCCTGGTTATGGAAGTGAAACCTCCAAACCGAGAACTTTCACAAAAAGTTGAAAATTGGTGATTTTCTACCGAAATCTCCATTTTCGGGTTGGGCGGAACGCTGCCGCTTTCCTTTCCCCAACCTCCCAAGACCCTATCAGTTTTCAGGGAGGGTAAAGGGGATTTCATGCACTTTGAGCACCCCCGCATTTTAAACAAAATCCGAATTAAGAAATTGTAGAAAAGGTTTATTTATAAATTGAGACAACATTATAACACTAGTTAATTAAGGGCAAGTTTAGTGTTTGCCTTCGCTTCTTTACATATTTGCCCAATTTCCTTCATACGTTCCATCTAATTTCAAGAGAAACTTTCCTCTTTCTCCCTCGCTTCCTTTACAATCCTTTATTACCTACACTTTTCGAACAGCTATAAGTTTTAATTAATTTAATTCTTGCTCAGCAAAGAAGGAAAAAACAAAAAAAATAGACCGGCTTTTCGAATTTCATCAAGAACTTCAAATAAAATTTACAGACCTGAGCAGGGACCCTAACCTGTGAAAGGCTTAGGGGGATAAGGTATGGTAAAATGCCCTTAAACAATTTGACCCGAGAAAAATACCCAAAGATACCTCTTGGTGTACCTAATAACTTGCCTTAATTTTGGATCGAAAACCCCAACGGTTTTGGAGAAAATCGCGTTTTTCTCGGTTCAGAAAAACCTAAATATCTCGAGAACTAATGATGCCACAGAGTCCGGCTTTTTTTCAAAATGTAGAGCTTTTTTGGACCCATCTTTTGGTATTTTTTTCAAATTTTTCAAATTATCAGAAAGCCGCGAATTTTGACAAAAAAGATTTTCAGCGCGCGAAAAAAAAAAATGTTCCCGATGAGGTGGCACAAAGATATTTATACCATTTGTTCATCTACTAGTTACAAACTTACCAGAATTTTTTCAGAATTTTCGAAGTGGTGGAACATGGTT
Source organism: Orius laevigatus (assembly GCA_018703685.1). Classification (NCBI taxonomy): domain Eukaryota; kingdom Metazoa; phylum Arthropoda; class Insecta; order Hemiptera; family Anthocoridae; genus Orius; species Orius laevigatus. Next base: position 263,466 of record JAGWEN010000110.1, read on the forward strand.
TTGCAAAGGATTTTCTATACCATTGGATTCCTCGTGCAATTTACCATGCGAATACATAGAACTTACGACGATTTCAAAAAATTCGTTTTTTGTCTGTTGGATTTGGGGCAACGTACTCCTCGGGAGCAGATTTTTATGGTAGATCGGACTACGTCTTTATTTAGAGTCTACTATCACTAACCATAGCTGGTTGCCCTGTTTACGCTCCCATCGTCTAAGCCAAAAATACAAGAAAAATTGAGAGAAAAATCTTGCAAAACCATGTTCACCACTTTCCTTCGAAAAATCTGAAAAAATTCTGGTAAGTTTGTAACTAGTAGATGAACAAATGCGATATGAATATCTTTGCTGCACCTCATCGGGAACATGCGTCGCGCTGTGAAAAATCTTTTTTGCAAAATTCGCGCGCTTTCTGATGGTGTGCAAAAATTTGAAAAAATAATACATAAAGATGGGCCCAAAAAGCTCGACATTTGAAAACAAAAGCCGGACTCTATGGCATCATTAGTTCTCGGGATATTTAGGTTTTTCTGAACCGAGAAAAACGCGATTTTCTCCAAAACCGTTGGGGTTTTCGATCCAAAATTAAGGCAAGTTATTAGGAACACCAAGAGGTATCTTTGGGCATTTTTCTCGGGTCAAATGGTTCAAGGGCATTTTACCATACCTTATCCCCTTATAGCCTGAAGATCTGTGGTTTTCTACCAAAATCTCCGCCGTAGCCTCCTAAAAAAATTTTTACTTGCTTATTGCCCCGTCACTTTAATTAGGGAATGGTCGGGATATCCCAAAGGGTGGCAATGTGTGAATCATTAGCGCCGTATGCTTAGGCAGAAAGTCAAACGAACAGGTGTTACTTAGCAGTTGGATAGACATTTTAATCAAATTATGATTGATTCCTGGTCTCTCCACGTGTGTTTTTCACCCCCGGAGTTTAGAATCATTTTATAATCAAGAAAAGTGATAAAAGTGAAGCTTAAGGGGGATCCGACATCAAAATTCTACCAAGTGTGCGAGAGAGAGGGAAGATGCCCAAAAGTAGTTTCCTCGTTTTGGACACTAAAAATGGTCGGAAATTTTTTTTGAAAAGCGCGTTCTCATTCTTTTGGAAAACTACGTACTGTTTAGGGGGCAGTTTTTCCGGAAAAATTTTCCTCGGGAAAATAGAAAATCCAATTTTCCACCAAAACAGAAATTTTGAAAAAACAGGTAGTCATCTTGTAGGTTTTGACGAGCTGATTTCAAATATGCTAATATTAAGAAGATCGGATGATAGATTCGTCGGTACGAGATTTTTAAGGATTAGATGGTGCGGGGAAGGGGAGTATATTTTGGGGAAGTAAAGATGACACATCACTCTCACTCCTTCAAGGTCATCGAACTTTTCAAACGGCTTAATTTTTTCTCTCTATTGTGAGATTGTTAGGTAGATTTTCAGATTTATAATATCTATTTAGTCAAAACCAAAAGACTCATGATCAATATTCCCCAAAATTTAGTTTTTCTTTTCTTTCTGACATATTTAAGGCTGTTTTCCCGAAAACCTTAAAATCGACATTTCAAAAGCAAATTATCGTCAAAAACCTCAAAATCAAAGTTTAAAGATCATTTTTTCGTACAAAATCTCAAAATCAGTTTTTAAGAGCCCAATTTCGACAAACAACCTCAATTCAACTTTTGTAATGCCCCAATTTTTGTCCAAAATCCTCAAAATCAAAGTTTTACGAGCCATATTTTCGTCAAAAAACTCAAATCAACAATTGTAAATTCGCGTGTAGATTTCAGAAAATTTTATACAAACAAAACTAAAGATTATTAAGTTTGCTACAAATTTGATCTACTAAGATTTTTTGTAGGACCAAACGTTTCTGATCCACGAGGCGACAAAATCGCTGGATTTTCGATTTTTACCGATGAAAAAGTCAGTCTGCAAAGGATAAAAATTTAAAATTACAGAATGATAACATTGTAGAAAATAAAGCAGGCAAATGGTTTCTTGAAATAAAAACCGGTTTGAAGAATCCTGACCTTGACAAAGGGAAAATTTATCTTTTCTCCCCGCTCCCCTCATTGAACTCCCCGGAACCCCGCAGCATCTAAGCTTTAAAAATCTCGTATCGACGAATCTATCCATCCGATCGTCTTAATATTAGCATATTTGGAATCAGCTCGTCAAAACCTACAAGATGACTACCTGTAAAATAAAGTTTTGGTGGAAATTGCATTTCCTATTTTTCCGAGGAAACATTTTCCGGGAAACCGCTTTCTAACAGTGCGTAGTTTTCCGAAGAATGAGAACGCTCTCAAAAAATTTTCACGCATTTTTAGTGCCCAAAACGAGGAAACTATTTGGGGGTGACAGTGCTGCGATCTCTTGAATGAGAAACAAACAATTCTGGAGGGAGAATCCCCCTTAACCGAATGTTTATCGAGGGCGTTTTTCGAAGAAGTCCCTTTATTTTTGAAAAGACATGAAAATGATGGATTAATTCGAACGAGGGGATATTGGAGGGGGCTTTCCGGATTCAGCCCGTCGATAATCGCGAGTTTCATCATTTATCAAGCTCTCAACGGTATGAATTCAGTTTTAATCATAAGTTTAAACAACTCATTTAAAACGAGGGCATTTTAAGTCAATAAATGAATTTGGATGGTCGACGGACTTTCGGGATAAAATTTATGTGTACGCCCTAAATAGCTCGCTGTATTTTTGTTTGTCCTAACGAAATTGACATGATAATTTTTCACGTTTCTTTGATTTAGTTCATATATAGCGCAAGCATATTAAGGAAAAGTTTGGATGCATTCTTCATCTTATTTTATATTTTTTCGGGTCGCTTGGTTACGATTCTGAGGTTTTCTGACAGAAATTCTCTGGAGCCAAATTAAGTGTGTACTAAAGCCCCGGGTTTAGTTTTCTCGATTATCTCCGGTTCTACTCAAAATTTTTAACAATAATTTCGTTGATTTTTAAATGCCGAACTAATGATGTGCTCAAAACAAATATTTTTCCAGATTTTTTATTTTATTTCTTGTATAAATTAAAAAATCAAATTCGACTCCATCAGGAGTATCTTCAAAACATATTAGACAAAACGAGACCTAAAAATCGAAATCGGTTCATAGTTCGGGAGCAAATCGGAGAATAAGATTTTTTCTAGCAAAATATTTCTTAGGAGCACGCTAGTTGATCGCCATTTTAATTACAAAAAATGAAAAATTTTCACAGCAATAGTTTGAGTACAACGTTCGGAGATAGCTAAAACCTGGGGCCTTTAGTACACTCTTAAAGAAACAGACGCGTTTAAAAACTAAAAGGCGGTGGAGGTTAAAAAAATAGTTTTAAAGTCATAAACCTATTAGCATAAAACAAAAAGGGCAGTTCCTGTGTGATAACCTTAAGGAAGATTATAGAATCCTGAGGGTTTGAGGAGCTGTGGACCACCCAAGGCGTTCAGGTAGCAAAGAAATGATACGATTTAGCACATTTGTCGTCAACCCACTAACAAGGGTCATTTTTAACAATTCTTCAATATTTTATGGTACTTAATAAATAATAACAAACTTTCTGATTCAATAAAAAAAATATTATTTTATAAATTCTATATTTCCTACCTTGGGTGGGAACTTATCTTTGATAAGCGATATCCCCTAGGAGGAAAAAAAATGTCGCAACCATAAAATAAAATTATCTTCAAAAGAGCTCGTTTAGAACAACTATCGAGATAGTGTTCGTCAAGAAGCTAAACTGGAGGAGGAACCGAAAAATTTTGGGGCTCTACAGACTCTCCACATCTCACCTCCTATACCCTCGTTCATATTTGTAGCACATAGAACTTTCGTGTCACTATTACAAAAATTACGCACCTGTTTGTTTTAGGCTTTAACATTTGGCCCGTACGTGCCACCTTAAAAAAAATATAAAAGGTGATTAATCCTTTTTAAAAAGTCATGCAACTTTTAATTGTAATACATATGGGTGTAAAGCCGACAACTTGCTCTTTCGCCATCTGTCTCCAATTGTGGATGTCGCGTTGTTAACGTCGTAAAAGGTAAAGCCGAGCGATTTTACTCAGAATATTTTGATTGAAAGCTTTAAAAGCCGGTTCATTCGATTGGTTAAAAGCGATGGTTAAAATAACGACGGGGAAGTCGACCTGTCACGATTTTTGAAATGCAATTTTATTCGATTTTTAATTATGAAAACTTGCCAGAAACCTTGCCTTTTTTACTTTCTCTATTTATTGTATCATCCGAGAACCCACGATTTTGGGAAGGGTCAATTGACCTGTATGGTCAAATTGACCTTTCATCTTTATCGGACATAAAAAAAAGACGCGACTGGCCGTCCATCCAGGGCGGACTGGCCCGGGAAGGGGGACAGAACCCACCTCGAAATCAACATTTATGAAGCCTAATTTTCGTCCAAAAACCTCAAAATCACACTTTTAAAGCTTCATTTTGGGAAA